>BQNB010067306.1:5456-34244 GCA_026074375.1 Tanacetum coccineum | reverse complement strand
CAAATGGTGCAGCTGGTCATTATCTTCTTGGGCTTATTTACAGGTACATGAGTATAATTACCTGAATATATTGTTTGTGGTCCACAAATTGTGGATATCTAGAAGGCTGTCCCCTGTAGTTCTTGTTAAATTTATTCCTTAGCATGAATATATTCATCCTGTTGAAAACATTTGTATGAAATCAGGTCAATTCGGGATGTATTTTATAGATAGATGGTCAACATAGTCAATAGCTATAGAGTGTATTGAGATGCTTACAACCTTCTAAATCGTTTTCTTTAGAAGAAGCTAGGATATTATATTAATAGTGTTTTAATAGTTAAATCTAATGATCCAGTCATTAGAAAGTTTAACAAATGGACAACCAGGGTCTAAAATTAGTATTGAAGAGTTTATAGAAAACATACATTCTTAAATTTGGTGACATATTAATGATTAATTTGATATTGTTTCAGTCCATAACCAGTGGCGAACCCAGCCGAGAAAACAAGGTGGTTCCCCTTTAATTTAAGCTAGGCACAAAAGTCAACTGACCAACAATCAATGTATCCTACCGGTTGGGTCGGGTCGGGTCTAATTTAACAAAGTTACATTGATATCAAAATCAACGAAAACATTTTAAAGGAGGAGTAATAGTTAAAGTGATACAGTAATAGTTGAGTTTTGGTAGTCATTATTACTTGAAAACGTTTCATATATGCTTCGTCAATTACTACGGAGTAGTACTAACTAGCATTTTTAATATATGGCGTAGTACTAAACAAATTTCGTTAATTTTGATTTCATATTGACGTTCAAAGGTATACATAAGTGCATCAATAACTTGTACTTGACAATGGTTTCTTTTTTTCAGAACTGTTTGAGTGTTTTTTTTACATAATGAAATAACCAAATATTTACTTACTGATAAAAAAAGAGGGATATACTAAAAAGTTCTATAATAGTATACAATGTGTAATTCTGCTTTTTTGTGAAAGCCTGAAAGAAAGGGCATGAAAATATAACCTTATATAAAGTGGAGGGGCTAAATAGAGCTTTGAACAAAAAATGGCATTAAAATAATGTTATATATTTTGAATTTTGAGTCTTCTTCTTTAGCAGAAACGCAACCTCAAACTTCCATTAAAGAGACCCTGAGTTTTCTTCTCTATTTTTGCTTTCACAACCAATTCTTTGTCTTTCTTCCTTCGTGTTTTTGATTCCTGATCTAATTCTAAGGTAGGTCGCAATTTTTTCATGTATGGCGCTTCTAAAGGGCCTCGACCCCTAAGGTGGTTCCTGGGATCCACCTTGTTATAGTATATGTCAGCCCTGACCACAACCCTTTTTCAGTGCATTGCTATTGTAAGCAATAAGCTATATAATTCATTCCAATGCAATTGCTAAGGGTGAATTGCGTATAATTAAAACTATTTTTTTATCTCAGAAAAAAGAAACATATAATTTGAACGAAATGATAGCATGAACTATATTTGATCAAATTTTGCTTGATAACGATGAGTAGCGACTGCTGTTTTATGTAGCCACTCATAGATGTTGATTTATGTGACCATTTAATTTCTCGCCTGGAGCCTTTTATATGTTTGAACTGATAGCTGTCTTGTTCCTCTTGTATGTGTTATGCATTTGTTTCTTTTGACTTGTTAAGATATCTAAACTCATGGGTTCATAATGTCTTTCAGATACACTGATAGAATAAAACCCGCAGTTCATCAGTTTAACCAGGCTTTATCAATAGATCCTCTGCTGTGGGCTGCATACGAGGAGTTGTGTAAATTAGGTATGCCAATATTATTTACATGCGTTTCATTATCTATTCTTATTGTGGAGAACATTTTTTTATTTAAATCACGTAGTATGGGATGCAATATGATGTTCCTTTTGTAGTAATATTAAAATTATCTTAAGTTGATTAACTGGGAGGAGCGTATGTTTCAGGGGCCGCTGGTGAAGCAGCATCAGTCTTTGGGGAATCAGCATCAGAATGCATCCAAAAACAGTACTCGAGTCACGATGCGGGTCCTCAGTTGCAGGCATCCATTGACGATCATAGTCTAATTTCTGGGAGACAAACGTCTGACAGCATTAGTCCGAGGCATTTGAGACATTTGCATGGCAACAACATGAAGGATAGTTCCCTAAACCATAATGGTGCAGTTTTTTCTGGAAGTGCTGCTAGCCAACCGAGTAACGGTGTTCATCACAACATATCATTCTATAATACTCCTTCCCCTATGGCCGCCCAGGTATACATGCTGAACTAACATTGATCGTATAAAGTTATTTATATTTTTCTTCTCTTCTCACACTTTTTCTTGGATCACCCATCTGTTGCGTGTTATGATTTTCGGTTAATTGCAACCGAGTGCTATTAAGTTCACTGAAAGCATTTACTTTGTTATGTTTACTGGGCTTTGCTACTGAATCATATATTTAGTAAACCCATTGATCTAGTTTGGATCCCATGAAAACCTATGAAGAGTGATTTCTCTGGTGTAGGTGTCAGGTGTTGCCCCTCCTCCTGTAATTAGAAACATGCTCCCAAATGGTCCAAGCCCAAGTTCTTTTGGTACTGATGCATCCCCAAAATCAACTGTCAAATCTGCCATTCAAGCCCCCCCTCGAAGAAAGGTTTTCGATGAGGGGAAGCTAAGAAAGGTTGTTCAACTGTTACATTCTCTATATCAAATTTATGTTATAGATCATATTCGGCGTGGTAGTAATATGCTTATCATGCTCTATAAGGTACCCCAGATTTCAGGAAGGTTGTTCTCAGATTCTGGTCCTAGAAGGAGTACCAGACTTGCTGGAGAAACCGGTCCCATATCAAGTTTAAGTGGCATGAATGTAGCTGGAAATGGAACTAATCATTCCTCTAAAAATCCTACTGGCTCTAAGTTAGGCTCTACCACATCTCGTTCGGTAACACTTAGAAAGGGACAATCATGTTCAACTGAAAATTTTAATGAAGGTCAAATTCTTGTTTTCTTTTACTGTGATTCATTTCTTAATTTATTTGAGTCTTGATGAAGGTCAAAATTAACCAGATATCTCACTTTTGCAGGGGTTCGGCCTGATCTTGATGATTCTCGTTCAAATGCTACAACTACCTCTGGTTCATCCCCCTCGCCTGATACTAGATCCTGTGAACGTGATAGTTCAGTGTTCTCAGTAGGTCGGGGTTCTATGAGTATTTCAAAAGTTGCTAGTGGTGCTTCAGAAGTATTGTCCCTTCTGAAAGTCATTGGGGAAGGCTACAGACTTTCATGTCTATATCGGTGCCAGGTATAGTGAAGTGCTAAATCTTACGCAACATTATAGCAGGTGATGACTGGACTTTGCTGTTTACTAATATTTTTTATACAGGACGCACTTGACGTATTTCTACAACTTCCTCATAAACATTATAACACAGGCTGGGTGCTCTCTCAGGTAAGTTGATGTTTATATCATGCAACGAGTTCATAAGCTCTCCTTTTTTGTGCTTAGGGGTATAAAACTTATGACTGCTTATATCGCCGTGAATACCATCTATTAATTTCGCCATAATTTTCTTCTGATTTGGAAACATTCCAATATTCTCTTTTTCACCCAGATGGTTTCTGAAACAGCTTTATAAATATGTAATTCATAACAATATTTTTTGCCTAAAGATATTGTACTTTTTTAAGTGTTAGCTTTAAAATGTGTTTTTTAGGCACACTTGTCCTACGAAATTTACAACCTCTTGGTTGGTGGGCCACCTTGGATACCGCTTAGACTTGGGCTTTGTTATTGGATTTTGGTTTTTATATTTAACTTTGTGGCACTTTGGCAATTTTAAGTGCAGGTTGGAAAAGCTCATTTTGAACTGGTTGATTATCTAGAAGCTGGGCGTGCCTTTAGCAATGCTCGCTTGGCCTCTCCTTATAGCTTAGAAGGAATGGACATTTATTCTACTGTTCTGTATGTAAGTTTTTGGACTTACTTTGTCTTATACGATATTGTTAGGGCCATGTTTATAGTTGCCACTATTATGTAACTTTTGGGATTGATAACTTTAAAACATCAGTAGTTAGTTTCTAAGCCATGGCATATACACAAAGTTGCATATAGGATAATCACGTAATCACATTATCTTATCCACATAAATAATATGGTATGGTTGCAAAGAGTCATTTCTTATGCTTCCACCCACACTGAATGGACCAAAATATATTCAATTTGTAACTGCAAAGGGGTAGGCTATTAATCTTTGGTCCTTTGTGTTTTAGCACTTGAAGCAGGATATGAAGTTGAGTTATCTGGCACAGGAGTTAATATCTACAGACCGCTTAGCTCCTCAGTCATGGTAATTGTTTACATAGCTTTTTAGCTATTTATGTTTTAATGGTCCTAAACTTATGACTTTTTTCACAAGGCTTTCAGTCAGTAATTCGTCATTTGAATTAAACAAAAAGGATGCTCACCAGGCATTTGTTTATCAGCTTCTTACTATTTTATTATACAACGTGGCAGGTGTGCTATGGGGAATTGTTATAGCATGCAGAAAGACCATGAAACTGCTCTTAAGAACTTTCAACGAGCAGTTCAGCTAAATTCAAGATTTGCCTACGCGCACACCCTTTGTGGTCATGAGTATGAAGTTCCTTCATAGTTCATCTCTTAATGTTTAGATTATTACACCTTATACTTTATCATAATATGTAGACTGTCTTTACATCACCTAGTTAAGCCTTTGATAACCTGAATACGATTTTTTTCTTTTTTACAGATATGTGGCTTTGGAGGATTTTGATAATGGAATCAAAAGTTACCAAAATGCCCTTCAGGTTGATTCAAGACATTATAATGCCTGGTATGGCCTTGCAATGATATTTCTTCGCCAGGAGAAATACGAATTCTCTGAGCATCACTTTAGAAGGGCTCTCTATATTAATCCTCGTTCGTCTGTTATAATGTGTTATCTGGGGACTTCCTTGCATACTTTAAAGGTTTGTATTATGCTTTACAAATTATATGTATTTCGATCACTTGAAAATTGTCAACTTGTTGAGGTACCTATTTGTTATTATCATGATTAAGATTAAAATGTGCCAATTTAGGTTATGTTTTGTTAAAAATAGGTCATGGGTCAAACCGTAAAACCAAATACATAGCTGAAAAGCAAACAGTGTCTAACCAGTACAATACTGTAAAAGAATGGATCATTATTTTGATATTAGCTCAGTTGAAAGTAATATAATAATTATCTATCAACTCGAAGAAGGCATTCAAATCCAGACGGGTCAACCCAACCCATATCGGACCTCCTGATTAGTTAACATCTTTATTGACCCATTACCTCTGTTGAGACCTGTTTGTCTAGTATAACTATATAGATTACAATTTATTGATTCTATCTGATTGGCGACCCTAGCACTCCTTAAGTTGTGTTTAGTGAAGGGTGTCTTAGTTATTTGATAAGTAGTCTCTATTTAACGTTGCAACTATTAGGACATATATAAAAAATAATATTTGCTTCCGAGATATATGTTTATTATGCCACTGAATTTATATTTACTTTTTGAAACAAATTTGTCAGAGAAATGCAGAAGCTTTGGAAGTTATGGAGAAGGCTATAATGGCTGATAAGAAGAACCCTCTTCCCATGTATCAAAAAGCTAACATCCTTGTGAGTATGGAGGATTTTGATGGTGCTTTACAAGTTTTAGAAGAGCTTAAAGAGTACGCTCCTCATGAAACCAGTGTGTACGCATTGATGGGGAAGATATACAAACGTCGCCAGATGTATGACATGGCAATGCTTCATTTTGGTCTAGCTTTGGATTTAAAGCCTTCGGCGACAGATGTGGCTACTATCAAGGTGAGGCTTTGTTTAACTTATTTCCATGGATTAAATTGCCCAAACCATTAATGTCACTTCTAATTATAGCCCTATGACGACTTGTGTAGGTGGCAGTTTCTCAAATTAAATGGGTCGATTTTGGTTATGTTTTTTCTTTAATTGGTCAATTGGGTAAAATTATTACGTAATCATATCCCCATTATATAATTTATTAATTAAAAAAATGTGTTTGATGGTTGGCCCGTCCAAAATATTTCAACCCACATCTAAAAATTAAAAGTGATTTCTTTAGACCTTGTACCCGAGGATTTTAGAAGCAGAAATTTTATAGACGAAGAGCGTTGTACATATGTTACTTTCTAACACTATTGTAACTATATTTCCCCCACAGGCTGCTATTGAAAAATTACATGTACCCGATGAACTGGAAGATAACTTATAGGGCTGTATGCAAGTGCAACTCAAGCCCTCTTCTGTAAAATATTTGCATCAAGGGACTTTCCGCGCAAGTGACTCCGGCGGCTCCTAAGCATTTTTGATACAACGGATGTTACATTTTTTTAGGTGTTAGATTAAGGATACATGTAGTGTTGAAGATTGATAATATGATCATATGTATGTACCATTTAGTTAAACTGCCGATAAAAAGGCCTTGTAACATCACCTACCTATACCTTGTACGTTGCTTCTTGATATGTTCAACTAGTTCGAGTCAGAATTCTTCAACATCTGAATCCCATCCCCTTTTTTTCTTTGCATTTTCAACTTTTTTACATGTATTTTCTCGAGATACTGTTATTGTTGAAATAATTTTGATAGATGAAGTAGTTAAAGATGAGTATCTATTAAGTAACCAATACAGCAATACCACTAACAACGAATCTCAAACTAATAATTATGGTCCAAAACCATTTTACTTTACCCTTAAGATCATAACAAAAACATGAGTATCTATTAAGTAACCATTTTACCATTTTACATGTGTTATTCCACATTTAAAATAACTAAATTTGGTAATGAGTGGTTGAACGACTTGAAAGCGTTATGGGCAAAGAAGACACTTTGATTGAGAAAACTGAAACGTCATTTTCAAGTTACTGAATAGTCTACATTCTAATTGTCACACATGCGTAATTGATCACCAAGTTGCCCAGTCGGGAGAGCCATATATAAGGATGTGCGAGATGTGCTACCCCACATAGACTCATAAATTTAGGGGTCTCGAAATATACATTCCATTATATAATTGGGGAATCAAATTTCACTTTCAACAAAAAATATTAACGTAATATAATTGTATGTCGTAAATATTTGTTAAATTGAAGTTTATTCATTGAAAATATTTTTTTTAAGACGGCTAATATAATATATCTTTAATCGTCGTAGTTTTTTATCATGTAAGGTTTTGCACAGGACCTCCGCTAGCATAGTTATGGCATCGCCAGTCGGCTCCAGTTATCGACACTTAGCGATGTAAACAAATGATAAACGCTTCTGCTCAAAAGGCAAAGATCGTAAGCAGCTAGATGATCGATATTTGAGACGAACTATTACTAGTTTCTGAAATAGAGGTGTATGAAGACAACCGCGATCCTCGCTTTCTAATACAGTAGCAAGCAAAACTATTTTTCAATCGTGTACAATTACATGTACCAAAAAGGTAGACAAATAAAGTCATAGAGTAAATTGCATAAATCGTCCCTGAAATTTGGCCAAATTGCATGTTTCGTCCCAAATGTTACGAAAGTGCAAAGATCGTCCCTCTGAGGAAACCTTTGGTGCAAGTATCGTCCATGTGGAGAAACATTTGGTGAAACCTTTGTCACCAAAGGTTTCCCCACATAGACGATCCTTGCACTTTGATAACTTTTGAGACGAAACATGCAATTTGGCCAAACTTAAAGGACGATTTATGCAATTTACTCAAAGTCATATTACTACAATTTTAAAAAGGGTTTTTTTTTTTTAATTTGTGACATAGTAACATAAGTTTAGAAGCATTAAATAAACTAAAAATTTCATATATACAGCACTTGATGTTAATACTTTCCTAAATTTGTGATGTTTATCATTGTTTTACATAGAAATAACATTATTTAAAAAACAAATGTGTTTATTTAATGCTTCTAAACTTTTTTTTTAAAGATGGGCAATTCGTTGGTCCACGCATTGGGTTTTTTATTTATGAAATGCACATTGTTTAAAACAAGTTTTGAAAGCCCGCGTTTCGCTGCGGCGAGTTTTGTTAAATTCTTTTCGGTTAAGGGGGCCTTTTTTTTCTTTTGAGTTGCTTATTGTTTTAAACTGACAGCCGATAACCGTCGCTTATCTCAATTTTAAATGTCAATACAGATTACTAAAGCTAACCTTAAAATTTTAAATGGTGTAACCATGGTTGCATTTTAGTTGGATATATATTATTATCGGTTTCAATATAAGATTGCCGAAACAGATTTATAGTAGCATCAAACTTTAAAGTAGGTTTAAACAGCAGTTACAAAGAGGTGTTAAGCTTAAAATTTTAAATTTCACTTGCAACAGGCTAATTTGACTACAAACACACCATGGCATCCTTGAATGAAAAATCCACAAAAGTAGAATAGAAACATTAATATAAAGACAAATAATTCACCCGAGATCAAATAAAATGTTTTCAACTTGGCTTATGTTATATGTACCCCTGAAACACCATTTGTACCCCCCCCGGTTTTTTTGCGTTTTTTTTTGTATTTTATTTTTTTGTATTTTTATAATTTTGTACATGTTATAAAACTGTGACACGGAAAAAACGGAACGAAAAATATAAAGTTTAACAGGTCAAAAGTATGAAACTGTCAAAATTTACGCAACAGAAACTGATAAAAAACTGTGTTGCACTGTAAAAAAGAGAGGTACAAAAGGAATCTTTCGTACTTTTTGGCACTATTTAGTGGGGCGGGGGTACCAATAGTAGCACCCTTTCAACTTATCAAATTAGAATCAATTTTGCTTTCTAAAAGTAAGATTGCACCTGCTTCTATTTTTAGGATTCCTAAGTGTCATATTGCCATTTTGGTGAGTCTGGAATACGATCACAAAACATACATGAGAAGGTTGGTCACTGGACTCTATTAATAACAATGAAAACAAAAGAGTTGTTGTGAATCATCATTCTATAGTCAAATGTAGTTTATTACATATGATTATGATAACACAATTATATACAATAGGAAGCAGTCTGCACATAATGTCATGAGCACGAATATTCTCCATGAAATGCTTATCTCTCAAGAGTTATGATATCTTGACTCGACCACCTTTACAACACCATTTGTACTTAATTCTTCCATTAGGAGTATGCCTTCAAGCTGCTCGGCATACCAAAAATGGGCTTCAAAAACTCAGACTTTATCACAATCTGCTATATGTCGAAGAAGGACTTGAAAAATATAGCCGAAGATGGACACAAAAAAAGATAATTATCTTTGGTTTCTTGTTGTGTGGGACGTAAAACTTGTATTGTGGTGCACGTAAACTTGTATTGACCTGTAAGAACGCATGATGTTTGATGGGTGTGAAGCTGGAAGTTGAGAACTTCAGCTTAGCTTAATCACCAGATACACCATAGTCGGTTAACCACTCCAGCTCTCCAAATTCGAGTTGTTCTTTATGCACACCAAAATCAACGTTGTAGAGGAGGCGATTTTTTTAACTTATTTACTTATAAATAAATTCACTGTGGAGCACTTTAACAGTTCAAATAAGTGCATACGAAGTGCTAATTGTTTTATTAGAAAAGAAGAGACAGGTAATATACCTTATCACAGGATTCAAAATCTGAAAATTGTAAGAGATCATCAACAACCTTTCGTGGTGAATTGTATCAAGATATTTGCTGCATTAGTGTTTTCACGGCAACAACCTGTGGCACTACAGTTGGTGGATCATGTTGGCTCTTTTCGGGCTCTTGGGTGGAACCGGAAGTAAGAGCCACACGAATCCTAGTGGCAAAGAAACGCTGGTGGTTGGCAGCAGGGCTACCTGCTGAATGAATTAGTCCATCAGTCACGACAGAAGATTGCTCTGTCCTCTACACAGAAGATAGATAACAAAAAAAAAGTCATTTTTCATGTTATGAACTTTGTATCATGATCTGTTTGTCTTATCTTAAAGATAAGGTTGTTGAATGTTAAACCCCGTCGGTTATGATATACTCCGTATTATTTAGCCATTATTTATAGACTAGTGAAACCCTAAACCCTAATGGACCTAATCCCACAAGTCGGGCTTGAGCCCACTAACCTATCACCTGATACCCCCCGCGGTCCGAGCGGTGAAATCACGAAATCTCGAACTAGAGCAAAATATAAACATACATGTTATAACTGTTTTGCTGATGAAGATGCGGGATAGCAAAAGAAACAGTGTTCATAGTCTTCAAGATCTAGCAGCGGAAAATGAGCATAAATGAAGCGCATAAAAGATCCTAGCAAGATGATAACATTGTGTTCTTTTTTGTTGTCGTTGAGGTTTGTTAAATGAAAAGAGATAAGAAAATGAAATAAACTTGAAAGAAAGCTGATGGATAGTGACAAGAGTGGAGATCGATTACACAAGATCGAAGCAAAAGAAAAAAAAATGATGGAAGGAGATAAATGGTGATAATTAATGTTGTACCGGAAAATGGAGAATGAAGGAGAAGGATAAAATTTGACAGGATGGCATAGATGCAGTGGCTCATGACGGCCGACTAGATTTTATGATCTAACTCGCTCTAATGGTAAGACATATAACCTCTTCACAATATGTATAGGGACAATTCTAGTTTTGCCCCTTAGGGAAAATGTGCTAGCACTAAATGCCCCAAAATTTTCTTTTTTCTCCAAATGCCCCAGGGCGACCGGGGCAACCTAGGCAAATGGGACGACTTTCACCAAAAAGCGACACGTGTCCATGCAAGTACCGGGACGACCGGGGCGACTTGAGACACTATGGATACAAAGGGGGTGTTTGGATTAGCTTAATATATACGCAGTTATTATAAGCACTCGAAAACAGCCCCTTAGGTAGCTATTCTAATAAGCAATCTCCATATAAGCATTTTAATAAGCAATCCAAACAGCCCCAAAAAATAGTTATTATAAAAAAGCAATTCAAAAGCTACCTGGTTACGGTTACGGGTCCTACTGCTCTTTCTTCGAGGCTTATGTGAACAAAGAGACATCTATGCCTTGAATAAATCAGTTAAGTAAACTGTGGTAACTTCCGCATCATCCCAAGTGCACGTTCCCTCGACTTCGACAACTTAATCACAAACTCTGTAGCAACCGCAAGCAACAATAATTTAGAGACAGGTGTATATATTTATTAATACATCCCACAAAAATAAATTTCTTACCATGAGATATGCACCATCGTTAAGCAAGTGATTCTCCTTTGTTCCGCCCGTCTTACATCTTCCCAGGTGGTTTCTTTAAATGTGACGCTTACACTCAGCAATCCTACAAAACACAATATCTCAACATCATGCCTGATATACAATCATAAAATGATATACATGCTGATCCTGTACTAAATAAGCTGTGATGTATTAAAACTAATAATATCAAGACCTATAATTGCATAGCTTGATTCGTTACATGTACCCTTGCATACTTTACACTCAGCCGAGCCCGTTTCCATTTTCATCTTCCATGAAAACACATTGTGTGCCACCTACTCATCAAATCATTTGTTATTAAAAGCTTAAAACACATTTTTACCTATACTAAACCAACATTCATTACAACAAATTTGCTAACGCTATACGTTTTTTCGGACACATTCATATAAACAAAAGTTTATGATAAAATATGGAACTCATGCTTCATTCCTGAAGTACGTATTTTTTTATTCTATGCTTAGTGAGAACACATTTATATGAACTTTAAACAATATGCAACATAGTGTATACTAACTTACTTATGAAATCGATGTGTGAATGAGTTGTGTAAATATGATTATTGTTCAGAGCTAGCATATATTGTGAAACATAACAACACGCGCCCACATTCTGCGTCCTAATAATTCTTGGCAAAGCTAACATCAATTATCTCAGTTTCAAAACATAACAACAACAAACACGATCAATCCAATCACAATATTCATGTGGTCAATATGTTGATTTTAGTTTTTTATTCGTTTGTACGTTGGTGTGAAAGACGCAACAATGAAGAGTTACATTCAGTTTATTTAGCTGTTGTAGGTCCCTATCATTTGGAGCTTTCTGACTGTTAGTTCGTAAATATCGAAGATTATCAAATTAAGTAACATCATTATTACGTCTCTTCATCTTTGTTAAACTAACTTGTAGGCAAACTGTGTTTAGCTTCCTATTACATAAATTAAACCACATTAATTCCAACTGTATTAATCCCCCAATTTATCAATAATTGAGATTTGCAAATTTAACACAACTCCAATATTCAGAACATGAAAAAATCAATCAATGAGATGGAGAGTAACTCTTTAGAACTGTATTTCCAGACAACCAAAGCCTAGTGCATCACTATTGTGGCTTGCTAACCGGGATCCTCTTCATTTTCCTCATTCTAGCACAACAACTATCGCAACTACAAAACAAAATGGTCCTACAACTTTTCACTACCAACACATATTCATTCAATTGCACCTTAAACTTTATACCATTTCAATACCTTTTATAATGTGGCTTATTTACTAAGATGTTGATAAACACTTTTGACATTTTCCTTTCTCTGTTTGTCAATTCTAAGCAGTGAAGAAAAAACATTACATGAAATAAATCTTCAGTCATGTTCTCGATATTAACTCTTAACAATTTCAAAATAAAAATTATACCTATTTTTATTAGATAATAACATCAATTCTAGAACTTTTTTTACAGAACATAAATTAAATGTTTCTATCCGATATAATTGATGGCTAATAATTTCTTTTTTTCCTTTTTTATTTTTTTTTTTTTTTTTTTTTTTTTTTTACATTTTTTTTACAAATACTGAATCAACTTTTATCATGGGTAGAATTTGTTGGTGTTTACTATCTACAATGTGGAAATTGACAAGTCGAACCCAACTTTTTATATTGACATAATTTGGTCCCGGTGCATAGTATTATGACATTTTTTTTGATAAATTTTGTTAACTTATTGCCTTTATCTAGCCTAGAATATTTGTTAACATCTGTTAAAACTAATCAACTGGTGTGTGATTAAGATTGTGCCAAAATCATGAAACCTATTAAAACTACCACCTTGTGTGATCTTTATTTAAACGTACGAAACACCACATTTTCCCAAATACATTCAAATAAGATTGGTAGTGAGCTTTTATTAAGAAGTTGATTCGCAAGTACGTAATGTACTATAGGTTTTCAAATTAAAATGGCTTAGATTTGCTTGTTGTTGTGTGATAGATAAACAACAATTCTCCAACAAATTAGGAACAGGAAATTGAAACATATGTTTAACAAAAAAACAGATTAAGATGTACTGTTTAAACTTTTGAAAAATCTTTTCTTTTGTGTCTGTTATACTCCATGCATCGCCTAGGTTTAGGTCAGTTTTTGTACTATATATATGATGGTCACTTTCACTCATTTCCCACAAAACACAACCAAATATTCCTTCTCTTTTTTCTACAAATCAAATGGCAAACCATCAGGTAATTATGTGAACATATTAGGTGTTCATATTCATATTCAAACATGTTTAAGTATCACTTTCTCAACTATGCATTCTAATCTTCTACTTTTAATCAGGGTCTTGCTGAATTTATCCATGCAATGATGGCAAACAACCACAACAACCAGGTGATAAGTTTTATGAATCATGCGTTTTATACTTTTTGGAAAATGTGGTTGTTTTTTAATTTACTTTGTTCTATATCAGGATATTGCTGAAGTAATTCGTGTTTTCGCGATCAACAATGAGGCAACCATAACAAAAGAAAACGCGAAGATAACCTCAAAAACTGAAAATGGAATGATGTTCTGGATGAGGTTAAACCTGCTAATGTAGGAAACAACAACTGAACAACAGGTCATGGTTAGAAAATAACAACAGTTATGTGACAGATTTGTCACTTCAACAACATGTAAGTACATTAACATACTTATTTCTGTACGTTTCTGCATTTTTGGCGAAACTGTCACGTTTTTCGTTAACTCGTGTGGTATCTCTTTGTAGGTGTTCTTCAACAAAGGATCAATAAACAAATCTTATCATAAATTTTTAGTGTACATTGTTAGTTTACAAGAATGATATGCTATTGGTGAAGAAAGTTTTTGATTTAATTTCATTAGTTACAAAAAATAGAACTATTAATGTGTCGTTTATGTATTCTGAATTCATTACCATTGCATAAGATATAAATGATGAGTATTAAAAAGATAAATGATATAAGTTGAAGCTTATATGCTAACATTAAAATTTATCTCTTTACAATTTATTATGGAGTATTATATTTGTATGCTAAAGACTACGGCACACAAGTTGTAGATGAATGCATAACAAAATTGAGTTGTAAACTTGTTACAAAGCCAAATAGTAAACCCAAAACATATTTGCCACGCACAACTTTGTTGCAGAACCAAACAACATAACTTAAACTTTATAGAAATACACAATTGATGCGGAACTAAACAGCAAAGCCTCATATTTGCAGACCATGGTTGAGTAATGTTTATTACTAACATTATGACCATATGATGGACATGATTTCTGATGAACTTTTAATATGTAGGCGGAGATGGACAGGTTTTGTGATGCTTAATCTCTCATGGATACTGACAAATGATCATTTTTTATATATATGTGGCAATTCTAACCTATTTAACAATTCTATGGAAACGGGTCAGTATGGGTTGTGCTCTATTTGTAATGGGTTAAATGGTTATTTTATATAACAAGTTATGAACTCTTAATTGGTGCCAAAGGTTCTTTTCTTCAAAAGGATGTGTGAAGCTCATTCGGGCTAGAATCAATGATCATATAAATATGTCAACACATTGAACTTCGACTTATATGTTTACTTTGTTAATATATGTAGTTTACAGATTCAGTATTAGGTGATCGTAAAGAGACCAATTCATTTTTTACGCGTGACCCGTGCAACGCACGGGTATTACACTAGTTGTTGTATGGTTTGGAGAGCAACGAGTTGGCTACATGTATTGCCAAGATATCTCTTTGATCGATATCCGAAAACATAAAACTTGAAAACATTTATCTCCAAAAATTTAAATTGCAGGTAACTGAGATGTCACAACGCCCGCTTATCATGCTAGAATATATTTATATAGTAATATGAGGCCTTAGTTTAATGAAACACATGTTTTAAGTTACCGACTGACAAATCTTAAGTTTGTTAAAAAAAACAAATCTCAAGTATTTCCAAAGCCAAATGTAAAATCCAAAGATTTTGCTAAAACACTAAGATTAATACAACATGCTTTTTATAATGATAATTTATTCTAAACAAACTTGCAGTGAAACATAACAAAACAAAAAAATTGTAGGTTCTTATATTTTATTCATCTCTATATATAGATTACAATGCATGACAAAACCCTAAAGATTATAACTCACAAACGAGCTTAGGCCTCTAAGACTCCTTTGCAGTTCGAGCTATGAAATCACGAAAGTTTGAATTAGACTTGAACTATTAAAAAATAAAGCTAAACAAAGAAACAATACTAAAATTAATTATATTTGATAAAGAAAACCAAGATTTTTTTATAGGTACCCAATTGCAATGGATGAACATAATATGGAAACGAGCAATTTTTTTCTTTTCGACCACTGTCCGGACTAATAACGACGCGTGCGAAGCATCTGACCAATAGAGGCCGATATCACGGTAGAACTTTCTTGGGAATTTCATTACAAATCCACGGCCGCTGACGGCATTAGTTAACTCTAAGCGATTTTTAGAGTTATAAGCAAGACAATGAGCCATGTTTTTTTTAATGCGACGGCTTGTGACAACGCATGACAGAGACTACAATGGCGATTTCGGTATGCTTTTCTATGGGATTTCAATACGAACGATTTAGTCAACTCCTTACAGTTGGGAGCTATGGTCAAAATAGTGAACGTTAACCCTACGGAAACAAAACTAATTTTCCTAGAAACTTTATGATAAAAGAAATTTTTCTAAAAAAGAATTATATTTTTTTGATTATTTTTCTATTTTTTATGATTTTTCAAAGTTTTTAATAAAAATAAATGTTTAAAAATACTACACTAATTATAAAAATTCTAAAAAAATTACATAAAATAGTTTGAACTAAGACGGACCTAGAAAAAATAAGCTTAGTTACACAGCTTATCGAATAAGCTGTGTAATAAGCTATAACAACTTATAAAGCTAAAATGGGTAAAATGTATATAAGTAATGGATATTGTGAGGCTATAACGAAAAAGACCCCAGGGCACGATGGTTAGAGGTGTGTGGTGTGAGGTGTTTAAAAGGGTTGAGGATGTTGAGGTCGGGGGTTCGAGCCTTGCTCACCCCCGATTTCCATCTTCCCCCTTTTTTTAAAAAACTTATAAAAGCAAAGTTGTAGATAAGCTATAAACTAACAATTTTTATAAAAGAAGCTTTTTATGAAATCTACTGAATAAGCTAGAAAATACTTAAAAAGGACAGAAAAAACACTTAACTATATTTTTTTTTGCTTTTATCAAATTTTAAGAACTCAAAAGCTAACTATAAGCTATACTAAGTCTAATAAGCTAATTTCTACACTAAGACAGACTTAATAAGTAATTATGAAAAGATTTAAGCACCTGGAACTTAAGCTATAAGCAGAAAATATAAAATAAGCACTTATGTTAAAATGGAATCCAAACAGACTTTGGGACATATTTTAAGCTTATAATTAAGCATACAAATAAGCACTTCAGGATTTAAGACTTGACTTTTTAGAGAGCTAGACTTAAAGGCTTAATGAAAACACTTTTTGAAAGAGCTTTTGGAAACAAGAGCTTATAGAAAAAGCTTTGTGAAAACAGTCATGTCACTCAGCAAATGCTGGGTGACTAATAAGCTGAAAGAGAAATCCCATTCTTTGGGCTTAAATTCAGATAAGCAAAAGACCTTTTAAGTAAAAACCAAGTTGAAACAGTTAAAGTATGACTTAAAAACTACTAGTATGCTTAATTTCAAAACCAAACTTCAACTCTAACCATCTGAATTCATTGATTGAAAAAGGACTTTTTTTCTTTAATCTCCCCTGGTGCAGAATGCACAAATTTTTACCAAACTAGAAAACTTACAAATGCAGAACTAAGTAAACTATTTTAACTCTTACTTTACACTAATTTAAGAACCTACAAGTAACTAATAACAACTAGGGATTATTTAAGCTAATTAAAGAAAATGAAACAAGCAGATTTGAACCTTATGAAAACTTAACTAGTGAAATCCTACTAACTCTAATCCTAGCTTATGAAACTACCTTAAACAATCTTATATGAGATTTTAAACAAACACACCAAAACAAAATGGCCAGGGGCCATGTAGCCACAAATTGCCATTCCAAAAAAAAAACTTGTGACAAAATCTATTATGCCAAACACTCCCTTAATTATGATAGAATTCATTTTTGCTTGTGAATTAGAAATCTAATAAACCAAACTTCAAAACCAGATATTACACAACTTATAACAAACCTTAGAAAACTATATTTTACAAACTATCACTTATGCAAAATCATTAAGCTAGTTACTATTGCTATTATTTTTAATTTTTGACAGATTTATTAAGAAAAAATGGATTAATAAACTATGATCTATACTTGGGAAATCTAAAAAACAGATTATTCAATTTTGCTTAACAAGCATAATGAAACAGAAATTATCACCAATAAGCAAGAGATAAGCAAAATAAGCAAACTATAAGCTAGAGAATTAAGGACAATTAATGAAATGAGGGACTTACAATGGCTTAGCTAAAAAGGCATCAAATTGCTCAAGAGCTTACAAGCTCTAGCTTATCACAAGGATAAGCTAGTTAAGTCCCATAAGCTCTTCCAGGTTAAGCTTATCATCCAAGTAGCTCAAATCCATAATAAGCAAAGGTATTAATTGATTTTAAAGGTTAAAGTAGATTAAGGATTAATTGAGCTCAATTCCAAGCTTAGAGACTTGAGAAGAGTTATTGATGAGCTTATGAGAGCTTATGTAACAGTAGACAACAACATTTGACATATAAGAGCTTTTTGAAAACTTAAGAACTTATTAAGCAAAAACAGATTTAATAAAGTAGACTACTATTTCATTGATTTAAAAACAGATTACATAACTTGGAATTGAAAATACAAAAGCTTAATGAAAAATTACATTTAAACTAAAAAATTACATAAGCTACTTAAGAACTAAAAAAAATGCAGGAAAAGAAGATGATGTGTGTGAGAAGTGAGCTTGTATTTACAGCCTTCTGAGGATGCTTCTAGGTCTTCAGGTTGTTAGACGCTCCTCTAGATCTCGTCCCTTGGATCATTACTTGGCCTTCAATCTTTAATTTCATCCGTTGGATCATTGAGTAAGCACACGAATTGCCAACGTGGCATCTATGTGTCAGACCCCTTTTGTGTTTCTTTTGCAAGTAATTTAGTGTAAAATCCCTTATCAATGTGTGCTTCCTTGAATCCACGTGTGATTCCTTCTTCCAAAATTGACCAATAAGGGAGCTTGGTGACGTTTTGCTTTGCCATATTACTGCTTGGTACTTGAATTATGCTGCCACATCACCAATTTTAATTTGCCCTTTGAATTTAACTCTTGGTTAAACGTTGAAGATGATGAACAGTAAAAGGGTCTTGGCGCCTTTTTTAACCGTTTGGGTGGGAGTTTGACTCGGGGGTGTTGGGTTTTGACTTGGGCCCAGGTTAATAACAAAAGGGTGTTGGGCCGGTTATTTGGTGTTGTTATAAGGTTGTTATAAAGATAACGACCGTTTATCTCTTATATCATAAAGAGATAACGGTGTTAGGGCTTTAGGGACTTTTTGTGTAATTTGTTTAATTTGAGGGATTATTTTGGGAATTTTTGGGTTTTGTCATTTAGTGAGTTGACTTTGGTTGACCAAGGGTTGACTATTGATGACATTGATAACATTCTCCCGGCTCTTGAACACTCTTTTCTGTTCTCGTGTCCGTGTTTGTCCGATTTTGACCGTTTTCTTGAGATTTTTGCAATATCCGTACCTACACAATCACAAAGACAAAACAAGCAATATACAAGCATTTTAAGCACAATTTTATCTTTTTAGGGCCATTTTTGATATAAAACGGATATGTGTTTTCACACATATCAACCACCTAAGTATATTGAGCACTTTTTGAATGTTTTGCTCAATATACACTTATTACATAAAATACATAAAGTAAAAAAGACAATTAAAATAAACTATTTAATCGACACTGTTTCAATCCTAACAATCTCCCCCTAAGGGTCGATTATTCAATACGAAACATATAATTAGCAATCTGTCTTCCATTCACAAAGCTTTCCCATCTATGCATATGTTGACGATACTTCAATCTTTCGTCAATCTCTTCTTTAAGTAAAGCCATCAGTTCTTTATCTTTAGCACTCAGGAATATCTTCACTATTCCATGCTTCGCTTCCATATTGATCACACTAATCTTTCTCAAAACCCTTCTCAAGGTAGCATCATTGAATTTCTGCAATTCATCAATGTCCATGGCTCTTTTTTCCTTTTTGTTGTTTTCATACACAATGCCAACAAATGGAACATCAATGATTGAATACCGAGGATCCTTTTCAATACCGGGATAAGTGATGGTTGGAGCAGTAAGGTTGATCTTTATCTGATAACTCTCTATTCCTAGTTGGAAATCATAAACTCTTTCCCAGATCATACAACTCTTGATGAAAATGATCAATGCTTTTATCAAAGTTGTCTGTTGTTTAAACTCTGATGTATCATTTCTTCTTCTCAAATAGATATAATACATATCCTCAATGCCGTTCTTTCCCAGGCACATAAAGTCTGATTCTACAAACGTGTAGAACTTATCATTGTTTCTTTTCACGATCACTTCATCACTCTATTCATGCCCATAAACTTCATGATGTCGTACTCTGACAATAAAAATCTTTCTGTTAGTGAAGAGTTCATCTGGATCTAATCTTGTTTTGCACACACATTTCCAATAACACATTCTTGCCCGATTACTCTTCCAATGGTGTACAAATAACCTTGGTGTAACATGGAATTTTGTGAACACTTTTCTTACCCATCTTTTTAGCAATTCATAAAGATCATCTTCTAGGAACAATGTTGCATGAATCTTATGCAATGATAGAATATACCTTCTAGCTTCAGTGTTTCCATTTCTAAGGAAGAAGAGATCTTTGTTGTACAAATACCTTGTTGGAGCATAATTGAAGAGGTATATCAGGTTGTCTACTCTCCCACACTACTTGATTATTCATGAAATTCTCAATCTGCTAAAGATGATACTCATACTCTCCTCCAGTTTTGCATTGACTCTTCAAAATATTGTTATGAGCAAACTTCATCTTTTCAAAATCATCAATTGTAGGAACCCACTTTGTACCATGTATTTTAGCAATAAACTCAGTATCCGCTTCCTCAGAGATATCCATACCAACATTTATTTCATGAACCTTGGACCAAGTATCATCATAAGCTGAATTGGCGGTTGTGGTGCATAAGTCCTTGGTTTATGAACAACTTTTGACTTATAAGATGATGTTGGATTAGATGATGTTGTGACATTTGTAGACGTATAACCATAAGTAGACTTCTGCCTCTTAGAATTTTTCTCCCCCTCAGGATTATCATTTGGATGATCATCCTGATCACGATGGCGAGAAGCTTATGGTCTGCAAGTGGAAGTTAAAGCTGAAGACTTTCCAAACTTATCTTCTAATCCTCCCCATATCACAGAATCATCAATTTAAGATTGAGTGCTTTTCTTCATCTTCAAATACAAACAATGTTTCAAATCAGAAATAGAAGCAATTGAGTCCTTTGAAGATGAATGAACATGTGATGCTATAGATTTTATATGTTGTTTGAAAAGATCTTCAATCATCTTAGGAACACGAGTAGCAAGATCTCGAGAAATGATATTTGGAAGATTATCTTTCAAATGGTCATTGGTAGCACCAATTGCAATCCGTGGAACGGCTGCATAAAGTGCATCATCAATTTTCTTCATAATTCTTGGTAAATCACTCCTACGAAGAACTTCAGAGACAATATCATGAGTATTCGTCAATTCCACGAATGTTGCCATATCTGAAGATAAGTCAGTCCTAATGGATCCAGGGGGTGTAGGAATTGGTGTCTGCATCTTCTCATTCCTAGAATCATGCCAGAATCATGCCATGTCAACACCAACATTTTATTAGATCTATGTTAAAATGCTGCACTGGTACCAGGTTCAGTAATATCTTCAATTGTTGCCCTAAACTGTGGTGGTGGCCTTTCGTAAGAGTTCACAGCCGTAAAACCATGTTCTATATAGACCTCAATTAACTTAAAACTTATAACAAGAGCAGCCAGGCAACAAACATTCTCCTCACATTCCAAAGCATACAAAACTTCATCTAGAGTAGTCAGTGGTCTTAGATAATTATAAAACAGGGGCTCAAACGCACCCGTATAACCTAATTGAAGAACCATCTTGTTCAACGCAATAACACTAAACAGATCGATATCGACCATATCAAATATGTCGATATGACCATCGACATATCTTTAGCGTGGATACCTTCAAAAGTTGCCACCATGATGTATTCGAATCGAAAACATATTTGGTGCATTTTCTAAAAATCAAAATCAAAAATTAACTTCATAAATCGACAATAAAACAAGTAAAGAACACTACATTTGTAAAAAAATAAACTTTAAGCAAAAGGGCTCCATATCATTATCATATGCCGATTCGAGTTCTTCAATTAGTCGTTCGGTGGTGTCTGTCCACTTTCTTTTGCGGAGCTTCCATCCCGTTAACACCATTGCAAGTAGGATTTGAATGTAGCAAAAATTGTTAGGTCTCGTTTGTGAGAGAGTATGAATTGAATTTGGGCGGGAATAATCTTGTGAAATGATAAGGATCAGGGTATATGGCAAGTGAATAGTCAAAAAATTTAATACTGATGGGATGTGAAGTGTACTGGTGTAAAAAAACCATGTACAAGGGACCAACGGTGCAACAACGTTTTTATGCGAAATTACCATAACACCCATGACTAGACTAACGAAGACACATAACGGACCAAAAGCGCACCAAAATGACCACGTCTGTGACTATTTTTGCCGATTTTCAAAACGAGGGAGACCAAACGGGTAAACGTGGCTGAGTTCAGGGACGGACAATGTAAGTTACCCTGAAATGTGGGTAGTCCTTGTTTTTTTATTTTAATTTTTTTCTCACTAGATCATTTCCCATTGCTGATTAGTGTTTGTTAAAAGTAGCAGGAGCTGTGAGCAGTAGCCGTGAGCAGTAGCACTAGTAGTAGCTGTGAGAGTTGTAGCCGTGAGCAGTAGGAGTGAGTAGTAGATGTGACAGCTTACCGCTCCTGTGTCAAAGCTTCTTAAATAAGCATTGAAAAAGTAGCTTTCCTAAAAAATAGCACCGCTGACTGCTCCTTTGTCGGTTGTTACGAAATTAGATGATTCTTGCCATCCGTTGTGAACCAAACTTTAATAATTATCCATGGCTGACAACAATGACAACACAAAACGAATAATTATTGCGTTGATTAGGTTGTTTGAGTGAAATTTGTTGTAATTGAGATATAACTGGTTTATTACAAATTAAGTTATTATGAAATTATAGAGAGCTATGCTTAGGATAGATGATTCTCAGTATTCATTGCGCGAAATATTAGTATGTTATTAATTTGGTGAAGGATTTGCTAGATCAGGTCAATGTAAGAAAGGGGGCATGAAAATAGTGAATTACTTGATGTAAATGTTGAATTCAGGATATAAATTGTCGGTTTTTCGGATACCTTGTCGTACGTCTTACTAGTAGTTTTTGACATTTCGGAATGGCCAAGAGGGGAAAGGCGTAACAACTGATGTTTTTTGTGTGTTTCAAGTACTCGGTGTTAGTTGATATGATTTCGCTAGAATTACAAGTGTGAGATTATAAGTTTGGAAAAGTTGATATAGACAAATTAAGACATTTTAAGATTGGAAGCTCTAAAACGATGAAAAGTTGTTATTGATTAGATTTGGGTTGAAAAGTGTCGATTTGTTGGCCATGTTATCGTCTTGCTAGTAATTCAAAACACGTCTTGCACATAATTTTTCACTAGTTGAGTAGATTACTTTATGGTTTTACCTTTTTAATGGGCTACTAGATGCAACAGATGTACTTAAAAAGGGTTATTAAGATTAAGTTTGCAGACTTATGCATACTGAATGCAGAGAGAAGCAAAGTGTAGTTTATCATAAAGCTGATTGAGGTACACTGGGTTTCGGTAGCTATCATAATGCTTTCTGCTACAACTAAATGTTCTTTCTTTGGTGTTAGATTTCAAATTTTAGGCATCACGTGTTAGTGACACTGCCCTGCCTAGGCGGGATTGGGTTGCGCTGTTGTTGTTGTTGTGTTATTGACACTGCATTTCTTGTTAATGTAGAATATTATGTTACAAAAGGGCTAAATGGTATCTGGTTTTCAGATGAAAGAAACTCAAGATGATAGCAAGGGTGATACAGTATCAAGAACCTCATCTTTCAGCTCTAAATCACTTGTTCTAGACATAGATAAATTCAAGGTACTGCTTCATGTTCTGCATAACTGTGACTGTGTGTTGCGCAGTTTATTCTGCTAAAGGATGTTTGCTGTCATGTTTTATATTTATGAAGGGGGACTTCTCTTTCGATGGGTTATTTGCAAACCTAGTAAACAGGTTGTTGCCATCTTTCGTAGAAGAAGATGCTGATTCCATGGAAGGCCCGATAAATATACGTACGACAAAAGGGCTATCAAGTCCCTTATTTCCTGATGTAGAGTCTTTGTTGTTAATTTTTAAGGATTCTTGTACACAACTAGTTGATCTTCGGAAACAGGTAGATACTGGATTATTGTTTCACGCATCTATTATGTTTTGTTGTGTTTTCTTCTGATTTCACGGGTTAATTGATTAGAATGACAAAATAGTATACATGGTTTACTGGTTACTGTAATGTACTATGAAAGTTATCTGTAGTCATTATTATAACTTACGTGCGATATGTTACTAATAATAGGATTATTTACTATTTTTTTTACCAATATTAGCAACTGTGATTTTAGCTAATGTTGCACTTGGGCTATATTTACTATAATCTTGGTAGTGTGTTACTATAATATGTTGAACAGATAAAGTATCTTGTTTTTGTAAGTAATGAACCCATTATGCACTGAATAAGTTTATGGTTCTCACCTGTTGCATGTTTGATAAAGATTGATGGGAGGCTACAAAAGCTTAAAAAGGATGTCGTTGCTCAAGACTCTAAACATAGGAAGACACTTGGGGAGGTAATTTATTCATCTTATTTTCCTGAAATTAATAATAGATGTTCACATATTATTAGCAGTCTTCTGAATTCTAATTAAAGTGTTACTCAAAGGTTGGAAAACATCAGCTTGGCTTCAAATGTTTTTGTAAAAACTTACCCATACATGCTATATATCACAGTATATCTGTGAACTCCCTATAATATGTATAGGACTCGGCTTTAATACGAAGGTTTTTAAATGACATCACTGTATCTCTCAAAATTTTGAATATTCAATCATCATTTAAAATTGTTGTCTGATATGATATATGTATCTCTATTGCGCATTAAATGTTTTGGGTACTTTAGAACCTTGTTTAATGCAAAGTTATCTTCCCTAGCATTGAGTTCTCCTCTAAGTTCTTAATCTTATCTCAACTTTCAGCTAGAAAAGGGTGTAGATGGAATATTCAATTGTTTCGCGAGATTGGATTCACGGATTTCTAGCGTTGGGAAGACAGCTGCTAAGATTGGGGATCACTTGCAGGTGAAGTTTTACTGTTACATACAATAAATGCTTCTGATAATTTAAAATGGATGCGCATTGTTTTGTTGCCAAATTGTATTTTGATCTATGTCCTTGAATACCAGAGTGTAGATTCGCAGCGAGAGACTGCTAGCCAGACTATGGAGCTCATAAAGGTATTTTAATTTGATGCAGTTGACAATGATTATCCATTACCTACGAAGTTATAATGTCACATGGCTGTTTTGGTCCTTCAGTAGCTGATGGAATTCAACAGTAGCCCAGGCGATCTGATACAACTTTCCTCACTATTTTCTGATGACAAGCATGTTGCTGAGGCTGCCTCTATTGCACAGAAATTGCGTATGATAACTTCTCCTTACGAATGTCCCACAACATTTCCTCAAGTATGTTTTAAAAATGTCATAGCTAGTAAAGTCTTTGAGAAGTGAAATGGTTTTGCCTTTATCCTCCACTAGGTTCACTTGCGGAGGAAGATATTGGAAGGCACAGTTCGGCAATGCAATCTGTTCCTGGTAATGCAGCTGCTGGTAAAGGACTAGAGGTTGCACTTACCAACCTACAAGAATACTGCAATGGTACGTTGTAAAGTTTAATATGCCATATTGAGTCTCTGCTGAAGAAGTTAATATAACTTTCTATTGCCAAAAGAGATCATGTGTGTCCTTTACAAATAATAGTAATATATAGTCTCTGAATATCTGCTTATGAATTGGTCCTTGATTTGTGTGCTTGTTGCTAATTTCCATATACTCCGTCCATCCACTTTTAAGTGTTCTTTTTCTTTGTCGCCAAATATTAGAAAGGAAAATTGGTCGAGTGTTGAGAATATATGTTTTCATCCAGATAAAGCCCTGCTATTCAACAAAAGGTTAATTCAAGTTTCAACTTCCACTACACTTAAAAATGTTCTGACTAATTTTATACTGCAATCCACCTAACAAATATACCTTTGGAACATAATATGGAATTTGACTAGTTTTTGAACTGTCCTACAAATGAAAATTTACCTTATTTTGATATACGGAAAGTAGTTACTGTAACTATTTTTTTTAGTTGAATTGCTAGCCAGTGAAGTTTGTCTGTGGCATTTTTCTATGCAGAATTGGAGAATAAGTTACTGACTCAATTTGATAACGCGTCTCAGAGAAGAGAATTGTCTAATATGGCAGAGTGTGCTAAAATCCTTTCTCAGGTACTCATCCGCACTATATTTGTTGAAATGGCATGAACAATTACTTGATTAGAATGTTACATGGAAATTTTATAGGATTTATCATAAAGTCCAGCAATTGAACTTTAAAGGGAATTTTGGTAATAATATCAACAGCAGATTGACATGTGGCTAACCATATGATGTGTGCAGTTTAACAGAGGTACTAGTGCCATGCAACATTATGTGGGTTTACGACCGATGTTCGATGTAGAGGTCATGAATGAAGACTCTAAGTCAGTTCTTGGAGAACAGGATTCCACACCTAATCCCGTCGATTTCAAAGTTGCGCTATCTGAACGGTACAAATAGATTACGGGTAAGAAAGTTTTCTATTTGTTTAATATAGTTTTATAGAAAGTTAGGCGTTGAAGTTCTGAATTTAAAAGTTATACGTTTGAATGAATTACAGATACTGTTCGAAAGGAATCAGCAACCATCAGGGCTGTTTTCCCTTGTCCTAATGACGTTATGTCAATATTGGTTCAGGTATGTTCCATGGAGAACTGTGTAAACGTTTTACATTTAACGTATTCTTGTAACTCATTTTATGTTGTTGATATCACAAAGAGTAATGGAGGACCGAATTCCAAGTCTTTTAGAGAAGCTATTAGTAAAACCATCTCTATTGAATCCACCTCCTACAAAACAAGGTGGCTTATTGCTAGTAAGTACAGAGACATTTTGCATTTGCTCATATAGTATGGATGAATGCTTATGCCTAATATTTGCTTTTCTATCTGTTTTCGATTCAGTATCTCAGAATGCTTGCTGTGGGATATGAAAGAACACAGGAACTAGCAAAAGATCTCCGAAGAGTGGGATGCGGTGACTTGGATGTTGAAGGTACAACGTTACTTTAAACCACTCCTACCTCTTTTATAGATGAATTTATGACTCAAATCGTGACATAGGCGGCATGTACAATGCGAAATAAATGTAGAATTCCCTATAATATATAACGGGTTTTCCTAAAAACACCAACATAATTTTTCATTTCTCCCGTATTATTCATTGTATTATGTTATGTTATGTACTTCTGAGTCATTATAAGATGGTTGCGTGTCTCATTTGAGTCATTTCATAACCCCTTTTGTTAGTATTTTCATTTGAGTTTTCAGAATATTTATAAATGAAGTATAATATTTTTAAACATGAAGTTAACACTTTAGTATAAAATTCATCATTTAATGACTTGGATGTACCAAAAAAGAACAATGCTGAGACAAATGAAGTATGTTGGTATTTAATGCAAAAAAATGCCTATATTACTAACCTTCATAGATTTTTGGGTCATGTGGGATATGTAAACGCTGGATCGAACTCGATGGTCAGGATATTTCTCGGTACAGGTCTAACAGAAGCTCTGTTTCTTGAGCACAAAGATTACTACGTTGAGTTTGAGGAGCCTCCATGAGACAACTATAAAAAGCTAAGGTATTTTAGCAACAATTCTTTCTATCTGTCTGTATGAGTCGTTATCTGTCTCTCTTCGCAAGTACATCATGGATTATGCCATGCAGATGGAGGAATTCCTTGCTGAGGGCCACCTACCATCTAAAGGAGCTCTAATATCATCTACCCACCAAAATCTATCCGTTTCAGTGGTAACAGAGTTTGTTAGTTGGAATGAAGAAGCAATACTAAGATGCAAACTGTTTTCACCTCAGGTAAGTTATATATTATTACAAGTTAGTAGTTTTTTAAATGTCTTGGTTTTAAATTTCAGGTGGTAAATGTTTATAGTCTATTGATACATTGCATGAGATGTTTTTAACACAATAATTGACAAGAAATGAAACAGGAATGCACACAATTGCTAATAAGTTCAGATTATGAAGAATTAATAGCTAAAATTTGCTTAAGCTGTACATGTGTAACAAAGTTTGAACTTAAAAGGATACCTTGTGTCGTTTATGCATATATGTTTAGAGGTTTTAATGTAATGAGTTAGTTCAAGCTGTTTAGATATATTTTGTATCAAGATATTTCTAACTATTTAGCTTGTTTGTGTTTGCGGTATAAACTTTACACAGCCTGCTAATCTCGCAGCCAATGCCAAAGCAGTGTTTGCTTGCCTTCTAGACCAAGTAAGTGGTAAATATATAAATCTCAGCATTTTTATATGCATGTCATTGTGTGTAGTTTATCATTGTCTTGGTTCCTATTTTCTCATATCGCAGGTCAAGCAATACACAACAGAAGGGATCGGAAGATCCAGAGAAGGCCTCAAGGAAGCCGCTTCTCATAGGGAAAGGTTTTCGCTTGGTCGAAAAGTTGGCGCTGCTGCAGCATCCGCTGTAATTCTTTTCTATCCAAGCCTTATAAGCTTATTTTATTTAACATCCATGCCTTAATATCATGTACCATATAGCTCCATTATAATAATAAAAAAAGAGATCACTCTGAGTCTATTATAAGTTCATGGTCATGACAAACCACATTCACCATGTAGGCAGAAGCTGCAGCCGCTACAGGTGAAATCCATTTTAGATCTTTCATGGTTGCTTTACAAGCTTGTGGAAGCAGTGTAGCTATAATTCAACAAGTATGTCGAGTTGCATCAAGTTGTACTTGCTTTTTTAATTAATGTGATAATTCAAATATTTTGATCTTAAAAGGGTACCCGATGATGGAATTATACATTCATAACAATTTATAATTATAACATCAAAGTATAAATATAGCGGAAGCAATTAGGATCAAT
>BQNB010067305.1:6185-20539 GCA_026074375.1 Tanacetum coccineum | reverse complement strand
TATATATATATACTTACCCTGCCTTGCGTATATTTTACACTTATTTATATAAGAGTTATTATATAAATACTAGAACATTTCTTAAGACAAAGTATACTATAAACTCGTAGGTCCTAAACATTAATCTATCTTATATGATATTATACCATCATTCATTCATACCATCACTCATTCATACCATCGTCCATTCGTACCATGATGCATTCCATTTCGCCATATCACATTTTCATCCCTGCCATGTGTGCATATTCATTCACCATGCATCATCTTGCATCGTGTTTACTTTTCATACTACACGCATTCTGCATGGTTTCATATAAAGACGATTTATATAAACTCTTGCTTGTGCAGGTTATGTCTGCACCACTATTCCTGTCTCTGCTGAGGAGAATCTTAGGGACCCGATCGATATCAGGGTGGATATCATTCACCCAGAGCCCGTCGCTGCAGTTGCTTTTCCTGCAGCGGCCGTTGTGAGGACACAAGCCCAACACGGGGAGGCTATACGAGGCATACAGGAGCATTTATTAGGAGTGCCCATACAGGAGGAGCTGACGGCTCTGAGATTTAGGGTAGACATTGCTGAGGCAGAGAATGCTTCATTGCGTGCTAGGATTAAGACTACGGAGGCAATCGAGAAGATTACTCGTAACCGTGAGAGACAGGTTCGTATTAAGATGGAGCAGCAGTTGGCTGCGGTTCAGGAGTCCCAGCGTCAGGACCGAGAGGACTTCAGGAAACTCAAGGAGCTCGTGACCAGTCAGTTCGGACATCACTCATAGACATCTTGCTTCAGGATTTATGTACTAGCTTGTCTTGGAGATTTATAGTATTAAGAAAACATGTAGTAATTTGGAGGGAAAACAATGAACCCAACTATCTATCAAATTATGGTATTATGAAAACTCCGTCAATTTTATTTCAACTCTCTATTTATTCATGCAAACCACTTATTAAAACATTATGAGTTTACGAAACATATCACAATCACACAATAAACTATTTCGTTGTCCCTCATAAACAGTTTCCATGGTCAATTTCCTTTAAAAGAAACTATTTTATTATCAATTCATAAACAATTTGTTACCACAACATAAACTCCTTACTATTATGCTATGAACTGTCACGTGATTCCTTTGAAAACTATTTTGATACCATCTTATAAACAATTTTAGTGTCGTCTCATAAACAAAGTCGATGTCATTAATAAACTACCTTACTATCGATTGATAAACTATCATGTTATAAACCATTTTACTATCGTTGACAAACTATTGTACCATATTTCAATAAACTAACATTTTTTAAACTATTCCCAATCATTTCATGAATACCTTATGAATTACCTTCTTGACATCTTATTCACTATTTTGCAATCATCTCAAAAACTAGGGCAAATCGCATAAAAAGGTATCCATCTTAGGCTCAATGTGAATTATAGGTACTCATCTTTTTTTTTCTCAATTTAAGGTATCGATCTTTGTTTTTGTTGCAACGTTAGGCAATTAACAGGTTTTTCGGTTATATTTCTAACGATCGTTATTTTATTTTTGCATCGTTAGTCCTTTATATACTATATATTTATTTTCTAGATCTGACCTGTCCAAAACGACCCTCTATATCACATTTTCACGGCTCGGGCTCTAAAGAGATTTTATACGAAACTACGTTTCGGACAACTTTTTAGTTTTAACCGAGACCTGAATCTCAACCGAAAAAGTCCAAAATGGCCCTACGGGAACTTTTATATTTTTTAATAAAACGCTCAAACAATTTGACTTTCGGTTTATGACACGCTATCATGCATGGCGATTTTTAAAACTAACAAACTCGCGACCAAGTAAAATGTAATCGAACAACTTTCATGTTCGCCGGAAGAGGCTATAACGGACCTCCGAACAGACTATTCATGTCTCTGCTGAGGAGAATCTTGGGCACCAGATCGATATCAGGGTAGATATCATTCACCCAGAGCCCGTCGCTGCAGTTGCTTTTCCTGCAACGGCCGTTGTGAGGACACAAGCCCAACACGAGGAGGCTATGCGAGGCATACAAGAGCATTTATTAGGAGTGCCCATACAGGAGGAGCTGACGGCTTTGAGATTTAGGGTAGACATTACTAAGGAAGAGAATGCTTCATTACGTGCTAGGATTAAGACTATGGAGGCAATCAAGAAGATTACTCGTAACCGTGAGAGACGGGTTCGTATTAAGATGGAGCAACAGTTGGCTGCGGTTCAGGAGTCCCAGTGTCAAGACCGAGAGGACTTCAGGAAACTCAAGGAGCTCGTGACCAGTTAGTTTGGACATCACTCATAGACATCTTGCTTCAGGATTTATGTACTATCTTGTCTTGGAGATTTGTAGTATTAGGAAAACATGTATTAATTTGGAGGGAAAGCAATGAACCCAGCTATCTATCAAATTACAGTATTATGAAAACTCCCTCAATTTTATTTCAACTCTCTATTTATTCATGAAAACCACTTATTAAAACATTATGATTTTATGAAACATATCACAATCACACAATAAACTATTTTGTTGTCCCTCATAAACCGTTTCCATGGTCAATTTCCTTTAAAAAAAACTATTTTATTATCAATTCATAAACAATTTGTTACCACAACATAAACTCCTTACTATTATGCTATGAACTGTCACGTGATTCCTTTGAAAACTATTTTGATACCATCTTATAAACAATTTTAGTGTCGTCTCATAAACAAAGTCGATGTCATTAACAAACTACCTTACTATCGATTGATAAACTATCATGTTATAAACTATTTTACTATCGTTGACAAACTATTGTACCATCGTTCAATAAACTAACATTTTATAAACTATTCACAATCATTTCACGAATACCTTATGAATTACCTTCTTGACATCTTATATACTATTTTGCAATCATCTCGAAAACTACGTTACTATCACTTTATGAATTATCTTGTTCTTACCTTATGAAACCATTTTTCATCACATAAATTATTTTATTGTCACCCCATGAGTCATTTAGCTATTGTCTTGTAAACCATCATACGATTTCTCGCAAACCATTTTATTTTCATCCTATCAACAACCTTACAGCCACCTTGTGAATCATTTTGTCATCTTATAAAACTCCTCGATATTTCTTTATACATAACACAATTTTGACGAAAATGAGCATCGCATCGTTAGCCCTCAAATATACATAGCCTGATCACCTATGTATAATTCAGGAAGGACCATGCCATGCTGAGAGTAGTCACCTTAAAACTCTTGTCAAAATTCAAAATTTCTACTGATATTCTTGAAGAACAAAAATTTTGTGTGCGTACCCATAAAAAGTATTTATCACAAGGAATCAAGCTAATAATCATAATAACTAGGTAGACCTTTACTCCATCTTACTACAAAGTCGACATCATCTTATACCAAATCCTAAGCCGAAAAGCCGAGACACATCACTAGTCGCCCTAGGACAATTCGCTATCAAATTTGCTCGCCATTAGAGAATTTACTAAATCATCCATTCAACATCGAACTGATGCCCGTAGAACTTGGTAGTTTTGACGTCATAATTGGTATGGATTGGTTGTCAATGTATCATGCCGTGATAGTTTGTGCCGAGAAGATCGTTCGTATTCCCTAGGGAAATGAAACATTAATTGTTCGTGGTGACGGAAGCGACAACGGACACGGATCCCGATTAAACATCATCTCGTGTACCGAAACCCAAAAGTACTTGCTAAAAGGATGCCATGTCTTTTTGGCACATGTTACCACAAAGGAGGCCGAAGACAAGTCGGAGGGGAAGCGACTTGAAGACGTACCAATTGTTCGAGATTTTCCTGAAGTATTTCCCAAGGACTTGCCGGGTATTCCATCAACCCGACAAGTGGAATTTCAAATCGATTTGATACCTGGTGCCACACCTGTAGCACGGGCGCCTTATCGATTAGCACCGTCCGAGATGAAAGAATTGTCGGACCAACTAAAAGAACTTTCTGACAAAGGCTTCATAAGACCCAGTTCCTCACCTTGGGGAGCTTCGGTCTTATTTGTCAAGAAAAAGGATGGATCATTCTGGATGTGCATTGATTACTGGGAATTGAATAAGCTAACGGTGAAGAACCGTTATCCGCTTCTAAGAATTGATGATTTGTTCGATCAACTTCAAGGATCGAGTGTCTACTCGAAGGTCGACCTGAGGTCGGGTTATCATCAACTAAGGGTTCGTGAAGAAGACATCCCGAAGACCGCCCGAATACTGCTTTCAGAACTTGATATGGTTATTATGAATTTCAAGTTATGCCGTTTGGTTGAACGAACCAAAGAACCGCTAAATTTATGGATCTCAAGAATCTGGGTGTGCGGTAACCACTATTTATGATAATTAGTGATTGTCTTTATTGACGGTACTCTGATATATTAGAAGAGCAAGCAAGAGCACGAAGAGCACCTCAAGCTAATCTTGGAATTTCTAAAGAAAGAGGAGTTGTATGCTAAATTCTCTAAATGTGAATTTGATTCCCCAAGGTAATAATATCTCGTCCACAAAAATGAATGATAGTCAAGGCATTCACGTGAATCCCGCCAAGATCAAATCCATAAAAGATTGGGCATCTCCTATGACTCAAACAGAGATTCGCTAATTTTTAGGTCTTGTTGGTTATCATCGGAGGTTTATTGAGGGATTTTTGAAAGTTGCTAAGCCGATGACCAAGCTTACTCAGAAGAAAGTCACCTTTGAATGGGGTGACAAACAAGAGGTATCTTTTTAGACACTGAAAAATAAGTTGTGTAGCGCACCTATCCTTACTCTATACCTCAGGAGTCAGAGAAATTCATTTTTTATTGTGATGCATCGCATAAAGGGTTGGGTGCTGTTTTGATGCAAAATGAGAAGGTGATTGCTTATGCATCACGACAATTAAAGATTCAAAAGAAAAATTATACTACTCATGATTTGGAACTTGGTGCAGTAGTGTTTGCCCTAAAGATTTGGAGGCACTATTTGTACGAAACCAAGTTTATGGTGTTCACAGATCACAAGAGCTTACAACACATTCTTGATCAAAGGACTTGAACATGAGGCATACATTGTTGGTTAGAGTGACTCAGTGATTACGATTATGAAATCCCCGTTATTCCGCTCGGGAAAGGCGAAACGTAGTGATACGGGAGGGTTTGCCTTTAAGCCCCTAAAGGAACGATTAAGGACATTGACGGGTGAGGGACCTTAGTCATGACTATTGGGTTGAATCTCCCCAAACAAATTTTGGAAGCTCAAATAGAGGCACAGAAACCAGAGAACTTCAAGAACGAAGACATGGGAGGTATGATCAGGAAGGATGTACCTAAGGAAAAGTTGGAACCCTGAGCCGATGGAACTCTATGCTTAAATGGCAGGAGTTGGTTGCCATGTTATGATGATTTAAGGACTGTGATTATGAAACGATCCTACAAGTCAAATACTCTAATATCCATCCGGTTTCTGACAAATGAATCAGACATGAAAAAGCTATATTAGTGGCACCAATAGAAAGGCCGACTTTCACCACCGTATGTTCACAAATGTTTTGACATGATGCTAATGGTCAAGCAGAACCAAAGGCCATTGGTTTGTTTGGTAAACAACTCGAGATACATTCATGGAAGAGATAAATATCCACTAGGATTCTTGTCACCGAAGCTTCTAATTGTCACAAGGTTAAGACACCATTTAGGTGATTGTTGACCGGCTTACTAAATCTGCACTCTTCTTACCAATGAGGGAAACCGGTCCCATGGAGAAATTAGCGAGAATGTACTTAAAGGAGGTAGCACGAGGCATGGAATGCCCGTCTCAATCATTTGTGATCATGACGGTAGATTCGCATCAAATTTCTGGAGGATACTTTAGAAGGCTTTGGGTACTATCTTGGATATGAGTACCGCCTATCATCCAAAGACCGGCGGACAAAGCGAGAGGATTATTTAAACTCTCAAGGATATGCTACGTACTAGTGTGATCGACTTTAGAAATGGTTAGGTTAAACATTTGCCATTAGTTGAGTTTTCATATAACAATATTTATCATGCTAGCATCAAGGCTGCACCAATAGAGGCACTTTATGGGCGAAAGTGTCATTCACCTGTTTGTTGGGATGAGTTGGAGAAGTTCAACTTACTCGGATCCAGAAAAAATTTAAGAGACAAGCGCGCGCGTGCGCTGTGAGCGGCGAGAGACGAGATCAAGCAAAGGATATAAGCCGCTCATGACCGACAAAAGAGTTACGCTAACTTAAAGCCTAAGCCAATGGAATTTCAAGTTGGAGATAGAGTTATGTTTAAGGTTTCACCTTGGAAAAGGGTCATACGTTTTGGAAAACCGGGAAATTAAACCCTAGGTATGTTGGACCTTTCAAGGTATTGGAAAAAGTTAGATCCGTTGCTTACAAGCTTGAGCTTCCCCCAAGAGTTGAGCAGAGTTTACAGTACATTTCATGTATCCAACTTGAAGAAATGTTATTTCGACGAACCTTTAACCGTTCCGTTGGATGGACTTCATATTGATGATAAGCTTCATTTTGTGGAGGAACTCGTTGAAATCATGGATCGAGAAGTTAAATGGTTGAAGCAAAGCCGTATCCTAATTGTCAAGGTTCGTGGAACTCTAGTAGATGTCCTGAGTTCACATGGGAACGTGAAGACCAATTTCAAAAGAAGTAGAGCGCACATCGCATCACAGCCGCGCGCGAGGTAACTTCGTCAAGTATCACTACTTGAGCCTTGGGGACAAGGCTCTTCTAACGGGAGGAGACTGTAACATTTCACATTTTCAGGTCATAATACGACTCAAAACTTTCCATTATTTATTTTTAGAGTTTTACGCGTTTACTTCAATTTTTTATCGTATATATAAATCGCGTAAACTAAAAATCATCATTCAACGTAGACGGACACCAAGCAAGTTAAAGTTTATATCAAGCAAGTGTTATATAATTAATACGAGTATAATTTGTAACTTTTCATATTTTATTTTTTTTGGTTACGTAAAGCGTTTACGTTTCGTAATAAAATACATTTAGGCATACCCGGAAGCACCAATACCACATACACAACAAATACTATACAATAATACCCGACACCCAAAGTTAATTCATTTCCTCACTTGTTCAATCCTAGCGCCGGATCTAGTAAATAAAACACAAGCAAATTCAAAGTTTACTTTTTTTTAGTTAGTTAACCAACAAGGTACACTTACATAGCACAATCTTTAAGTAATTGGCTTGTCAAATGTACCCTTCCTCCATTTAGGCATCTCCCTCCTCCTAGGGAGGACGAGAAGTCTTATAAATCCTTACAACTTGGTACTTAACCCATCTAGCTCCACCATAGTTAGTTTAAGGTTGGATGAGCATTAACTCTTGCTAAAAAAGGAAGGTCCAAGGTTACTTATCACTCCCTCATTTCCTATAAGTAAACAAAGTAAATAAAACTCTTTCTACACCATCACAAACCCATAACTCACCTTAGTAATTTAGGGTTTCATATAGCTTTTAATTCTTCAAAGATACAAGTTTTTAAGCTTTGATATTGTGCATATTAAAGGTATTTTAGAAGAGTATTGTAAGCTTGGGTAATAATATAGCAAGGGTTAAACAAGAAAGATTTCTAGGGTTTTCCATTTAGGGTTTTGGATTTGGGTTAGTCATTTGGGTTTGATACATTGTGTTCTTCATCTTCCTACACATCTCTAAGGTCTTTTAAACCTTAATCTTTCCATTCATTCATTTACATGTTTTTAATTACTTGTTATTTATGTTAATCACCACCTAAGTTTGTTTTTTTATGATTTATGAAACATTACAAGATCATAGGAAATTAAAATCTATATATATATATATACATATATATATATATAAATATTATATATATATATATATATATATTATATATATATATTATATATACAATGTATATATATATAAATTATAAAGTATATAATATATAATAATACTGTATATATATATATATGATTTACATAAGTATAGTAAGTATAGCCAGTATATATATGTAATACATATATAACATACATATACATATATATACATATATAAAACATATATATATTATATACAAATCAATATATAAAATAACATATATATATATAATATATCTACATCTATATATAATATACATACATAAATATATATACATACATACAATAATATATATACGTATATAAAAATAGTAAAAAATGGATGTGAAATATGTTAAAATGAAAGAACGCTACTCTATATAGGTGTTAATTAATTTATATGTTTAGTTTATAAAATAATTTGTTGAAAGTTTATTTATAAAGTTATAATAAATAAAAATCAGAGGACTTTCACTTGGAAACCACTATGGACAAATTAGAGGACCTAAACTATGTAAGACTTATCGTATAAGGTATGGTAAAGGACTTGTATAAAATTTCTCAAGTAATGGAGTTATAAAAACTAATTTGTGAATTATATAAAAGCCCATTGTTTTTAATGCTACTGTTTGATTTTGAATTTTTATAAATCTTGGAATCATTTTATTAAAATAGTACATATTATAAGGATCGTAAGCATATACAAGTTTACGATAAATAAATATATAAAAGGTTTTTTGGTTTTTTTTTTTTTTTTTTTTTTTTTTTTTTTTTTTTTTTTTTTTTTTTTTTTTTTTTTTTTTTTTTTTTTTATTTTTTGTTTTTTTTTTTATTTTTTTATTTTATTTTTTGTTTTTTTTTATTTTTTTTTTTTTTATTTTTTTTTTTTTTTTTTTTTTTTTTTTTTTTTATTTTTTTTATTTTTTTTTTTTTATTTGTTTTTTTTTTTTTTTTTTTTTTTTTTTTTTTTTTTTTTCTTTTTTTTTTATTTTTTAGAGAGTTTTTTTTTTTTTTTTTTTTTTTTTTATTTTTTTTTTTTTTTTTTTTTTTTTTTTCAAAACTTATTTTATCAAAACCCTTACTGTTTCAGGTTTGGTAAAATAATGAAAATAATTTATAATGATAGTACTTGTCATGAGGATCCCAAGCATATAAGAAACTCGAAAAAAGGAATTAAAACGAATAAGTTACGAGTTTTGCAAGATTTAAGTTTATAAAAACAGTTTTATAAACTGTTTTGACTTTTCTAAGTTGACCCAGATTTTTATAAATTTAGTAAGTATTTTATTTACATAGTTTATCTCGTCACAAATCCATACATGTAAAGAACAAGTGAATCGAAATTAAAATTACTAAGTTACGATGTTTACAAGGTTACAACAAATAATTGTATAAAAGTAGTTTTATAAAATTTACATAACCTATAAAGTTACTGTTCAGCAATAGCTAAAATATTATAAGTATAATATTTTAATAGATTTTCTTAATACGAAACCGTGGACATAAAAAACGTATAAAACGGAGTTAAAATGATAAAGATATGAGGTTTATAAAACCTTGTGCACTATTTTTACTTTTATACATTATTTTATAAAACAATTAAATTAATTATATAATATCATTACGTAATCAATAAAAATGTTAAATCATATATTTTTAACAAATAATATATTGTTAAACATAAATAATATTTTCTTTACGGATACAAATACATATACCTATATTTGACAAAGTACGATTTAATTATTATTTTAACTTTTTAAAATTAAACAAGAACTATTAGGTGATGGTGTAACTATATAACATGTGATATTTTATTTGTATAAAATACATTATACTCAATTAATTAGGTTGCATTCGGATTTCCCAAGACGATTTACATAGTTGATTATATAATCAACACATTCACTTGAGGTAAGTTCATAGCCCCGCTTTTATTCACTTATAATGTTTTACTACTTTGGGGTGAGAAACATGCATTGTTTTAAAATTGGATGCAAGTACACTTTAAGCAAAATTACGAGTTTGCCTCAGTAGCTATAACCCACTATTGCCAATGAATCATGAACTGTTAATTATTGGATTGTAAGCACAAGTGTTATGAATAGATCTATTTGGGATTGACATCTCCATTCGGCCGCGTACGGTGAAGTAGCACTCACTGTGTCCGGTTTGCCGACAATGAATGTATACCATGTCCCGGAACAATTTGGATGCTCGGGTTGACATCCTACACCGGCACATTATTGCAGTTAATTTGCATACTCTATATGATCGAGCCTCTGTGTCATAAGCTTAGTGCATTTCGTAATCCACTTTTATGATATTGTATTCTTTATAACTATCGTCACACACTTAGAAATCTTGCCAGTCCTACTCTTATACTTCACTTAAACCTGTGAACTCACTAAGATTTAGTAGATGTTTAAAAGCATGTATTCCTCAGGTATCAATAACGTACGAGAAACTAGGATACATGGTATCACCATTTTTGAGTCATTACATAAAGATTAGGTGCATCTACATTATAATAATAACTGTTATGTCTTAAAATCTTTACAATTTCATGGATGAACAATTAAGCTTCAGGCTTTTGTAACAAACAAGTTTAATTAAAATCCAATAGTACTCATTTACTAAACGCACTAATTTAGCAGGTCGTCTTCTCATATCTTGTGTAAAAGTACTCATTAAGTTAACGCCTCCCGGATACTATTTCGTTGCGAACCATTTTGGGGTGTTACAGATTATGGTATCTAGAGCCAGGGAGGTTTAATAGAGAACTAGGTTGCATATTTTACCTAACTATAAACCGTTATTAGCACAAACATTGAACAATCAAACCTTTTTCATGTCGGCATACAAACTACTTGACCACTTGCTTTACTTTGCTACGTTGACTTATATATTATATATATATATATATATATATTTATAATATAATAATAATATATATATATGTGTGTGGTGTGTGTGTACAATGTAGATATAATATATATAATATAATATATATATATATATATATAATCATATATTCCATATACTACTATACTATATATATAAAGGGGGGGGGGGAAAAAAAAACTTACCCTCCTTGCGTAATTTTTACATTTATTTTATATAAGAGTTATTATATAAATACTAGAACATTTCTTAAGACAAAGTATACTACAAACTCGTATGCCATATACATTATCTAAGCATTAAGTTATCAAATACGATATTTTACCACCATTTATTTATATCATGAGTACATATTCATTTTTTACCCATACATCGTCTCGCAACATTTCATCCTTGAGGCACGACATAGATAATTAAACAAAAAAAATTTACTCCTCTAATTTTGAAGAACGATGACAACTGCAAATCAAGGGATGAGCATGGAGGAAATTAAGCAGATTGTAGCCAGTGAGTGGCTAATTGCTTGATCGTGGCTATTGCTATTTAAGCTACAAAACCATCATGAGCTCGCGAGGCAAGACCAGACCAAACGGCAGGGAGACAAGGTAATAAAAAATGCTAGCAACAAGAGGAAGTAGGAAGGTGATCACAATGGAAGCTCTAACCAACAACAAAACAAAGAGTATAAGGTGTTTAGAGCACACACTGTTGTGCCAAGCAACAAAAAGGAATATGTTGGAACTCTACCTCTGTGCAACAAGTGCAAGATGCACCACAATGGGTCGTGCACTATAAAGTGCAAAAATTGCAAGAATGTTGGTCACATAACCCGGGATTGTAAGAACCATGCTGCTGATAAGAATCAATGAATTCTCACAAGCTATGAGTGTGGAAGTCTGGGACATTACAAGAGTAATTGTCCAAAATTAAAGTTTCAGAACCGTGTGGACAAGTACTGGAAAGGAAAAGCTCGCGGAGACTCTAGCGTCACGACATTTAATGTTAATGTGTAAGGAGAAACCTTTTCGTATTACCTAATGAAACCTAAGAGGAAATTTTTTTCCCTAGACTCTAATTCCTTTAAGAATCCTCATTGTACTTTCCCTTAAATTCCTTTTGTACTGTACGAATGATTTTGAATTATCTATCAAATTAATGTATTATGAAAATGTCAATTGCATCTCAATTTTCTATAAGCCAATTACTAAAACATTATAACTTTACAAAACATTTCACTGCCACAATGATAAATCAAATTTAACTATCGTTGACAGAACTGATATGTATACCATCGTTCAATAAACTAACATTTTATAAACTATTCACAATCATTTCATGAATACCTTATGAATTACCTTCTTGACATCTTATATACTATTTTTCAATCATCTCGAAAACTACGTTACTACCACTTTATGAATTACCCTCTTTCCTTACCTTATGAAACTATTTTTTATCATCACATAAATTATTTTATTGTCACCCCATGAGTCATTTAGCTATTGTCTTGTAAACCATCATACGATTTCTCGCAAACCATTTTATTTTCATCCTATCAACAACCTTACAGCCACCTTGTGAATCATTTTGTCATCTTATAAAACTCCTCGATATTTCTTTATACATAACACAATTTTGACGAAAATGAGCATCGCATCGTTAGCCCTCAAATATACATAGCCTGATCACCTATGTATAATTCAGGAAGGACCATGCCATGCTGAGAGTAGTCACCTTAAAACTCTTGTCAAAATTCAAAATTTCTACTGATATTCTTGAAGAACAAAAATTTTGTGTGCGTACCCATAAAAAGTATTTATCACAAGGAATCAAGCTAATAATCATAATAACTAGGTAGACCTTTACTCCATCTTACTACAAATTCGACATCATCTTATACCAAATCCTAAGCCGAAAAGCCAAGACACATCACTAGTCGCCCCAGGACAATTCGCTATCAAATTTGCTCGCCATTAGAGAATTTACTAAATCATCCATTAAACATCGAACTGATGCCCGTAGAACATGGTAGTTTTGACGTCATAATTGGTATAGATTGGTTGTCAATGTATCATGTCGTGATAGTTTGTACGAAAAGATCATTCGTATTTCCCTATGCAGATGAAACATTAGTTGTAGAGTGGTGGATGACGGAAGCGAAAACGACACGAACCTCGATAGAACATCATCTCGCGTAACCGAAAACCCAAAAGTAACTTGCACAGTACTTGCTAAAAGGATTCCATGTCTTTTTGGCACATGTTACCACAAAGGAGGCTAAAGACAAGTAAGAGGGGAAGCGACTTGAAGACGTACCAATTGTTCAAGATTTTCCTGAAGTATTTCCAAGGACTTGCCAGGTATTCCATCAGCCCGACAAGTAGAATTTCGAATCGATTTGATACCTGGTGCCACACTTGTAGCACGAGCGCCTTATCGATTAGCACCATCCGAGATGAAGAATTGTTAGACCAACTAAAAGAACTTTCCAGAAAAGGCTTCAAAAGACCTAGTTCCTCACCCTGGGAAGCTTCGGTCTTATTTGTCAAGAAAAAGGATGGATCATTCTGGATGTGCATTGATTACCGGGAATTGAATAAGCTAACGGTGAAGAACCATTATCCGCTTCTAAGAAGTGATGATTTGTTTGATCAACTTCAAGGATCGAGTGTTTAGTCGAAGGTCGACCTGAGGACGGGTTATCATCAACTAAGGGGTTCATGAAGAATACATCCAAAAGTCTGCTTTCAGAACTCGATATGAACATTATGAATTTCAAGTTATGTTGTTTAGTTCGACTAACGCAGCGGCTGTATTTATGGACCTCATGAATCGTGTGTGCAAACCATAATTGGATAAATTCATGATTGTCTTTATTGACGATATTCTAATCTATTCAAAGAACAAGCAAGAGCATGAAGAACATCTTAAGTTAATTTTGGAATTGCTAGGAGTTGTATGCAAAATTTTCTAAGTGTAAATTTTGGATTCCAAAAGTACAGTTCCTCGGACACGTGATTGACAGTCAGGGTATTCATGTGGATCCCGCCAAGATTGAGTCAATTAAAGATTGGCAATCTCCTAAGACTCCAACAGAGATCCGTCAATTTTTAAGTCTTGTCGGTTACTATCGAAGATTCATCGAAGGATTTTCGAAGATCGCCAAATCAATGACTAAGCTAATCCAAAGGAAGGTCAAGTTTGAGTGGGGTGACAAACAAGAAGCAACTTTCCATCTATTGAAGGAGAAGTTATGCAGTGCACCTATCTTACCTTTACCAGAAGGAAGCGAAGACTTTATTGTTTACTGTGATGCTTCGATCAAAGGTTTGGGCGTTGTTCTAATGCAAAAAAGAAAAGGTGATTGCTTATGCATCACGACAACTAAAAATCTACGAGAAGAACTACACTACTCATGACATGGAGTGAGGAGCAGTAGTGTTCGCTATAAAGTAGTTTTATGAAATTTACATAACCTATAAAAGTTACTGTTCATCAGTAGCTAAAATATTATAAATATAATATTTTGATAGATTTTCTTAATACGAAACCGTGG
>BQNB010067304.1:0-34245 GCA_026074375.1 Tanacetum coccineum | reverse complement strand
CATATTAAAGTGTGTGTCCCACTTTTATAATCTTTGTGGCATCTGGTGTGGAACGAACTAATAATAAAAGTGTAGCCCTTCTTCTCTCTTTTGCCGTTTATATATAGGGTATGTTTGGCAAAATGGGTTAGGGCTGGGGCTTATGTTGGGGTTGGGGCTTATATTATAAGCAAAATTTTAAATTTGTATTTTTTTAAAACTTGTTTAGCAAATGGGCTGGGGCTAGGGCTTATTATTTCAAAATTACTAAAAGGACATAATTAAATAAATTTTTTGTATATGTTAGATATTTTTGTGGGTATATAAGTAATTTATAGTTCAAAATCCCCGGGCTAAAGTTTTTAGCCCCTATTATGAGGCTTATTTTATAAGCCGGCTTATTTTAAAAGCCCTTCATAAGCCCGCGTGATAAACAACATTTATTTTATAAGCCGACTTATTTTAAAAGCCCAAGCCCCTATAAGCCCCTTCAAGCCCCTAACCAAACACAGCCATAGATAGGGGACCCCTCTTGTCTTATGCTCCACACCAGCCCAAGATGAATTTCAATGGGTTTTTTATTTTCTTTTCCTATTGCTTGTAGATTTAAACGAATAAGGCCCATAATGTAGTTTATTTCACGAACTGATTTTTCAGCAGGTAAATGCGCAATCCAACATTAGAATTTCGTGTATTTTATCTCATAAAAGTGAAGATCTCTTTTTCTTCTTTTCGTGGCCTTTTGAATCAATTAAAACGGAGCTCAGACGAAGAAGTTATGACCAAAACATTAAGACATATCAAAATCTTTCACTTTTCGATATTCACTTCATTTCTTGTCACTTTCCTTGTCGTTTCACCATTCGCTCACAAAGTCACCATTTTAGCTCCATTTAATTCATAACATACATAATCACAAAACACACTCAAAGCACATGTATAACAACGAATAACAATGCAACTATGCGTAATTAACATGCTATGAGGTGTATGTAAAATACATTGATCAATGCGCAAGTACTAGAAATTACTATCAAATAGGACTTTTAAGGGTTGTGATGTTAAGGTGTAGGTTAAACAACAACAGCAACGAAGATATACACATGGGCGATGACGAGTTAATTAACTACAAGAATACATGTTGAGGCATTGTTAAGTCAAGACTCGACTACTCTACTGCTAAGATATACGAACTAAAACATACAAACTCTATATCAAACTCTTTTTTACCTTTCTATTTTTCTCTTTTTTTTGAATAAACATATGATAAGGTGTCATTTTATACACTTTTTCGGGGTCATTTAACACCTAAATCATGCAAATATGCCTAGATAATATGCTTAATCATTTGTTTTTGTGTTTTGAGCACTTGGATGGATTTTAGAGGAAATACATGTGACTTAGGCTCAACTGGAAAAGAAACGGATAAGACTATGACTCTACACTAGATCTCTTGGAACAATGTGCAAACAGTGGCCTGGAGACGACGTCGCTATTACTTGCGACGACGTCAAATCATACAAAAGACGGCGTCAGGAAAATCAAGACGGCGTCAACCGCCTCAAAAGAAACCCTAGAAGATTCGGCAAAGCGACGGCGTCAGAAAACCTGTGACGCCGTCGTGGCCTATTTCCTATATATACAAACTCGTTTTAGGGTTTTTAGTGTGTAACTTTTAGGAACCGAACCCTACTTTTAGAAGACGATTTTAGCTGCTATTTAGGCCATTTTTAAGGTGTCAAAAGCCTCTTGTGTCAGTCTTAATTACATGTTTTAATCAAGTCAAATCTCCTATATTTTATCATTCAATATGCCCATGTATTGTGTGATTGATTATTGTTTTTTACTTCCTTTTAACATGCTAGGCTAGATCCTTTAGTATTTACTTATGACTGCATGAAACTTAGTTTGTAGATCCTTTTAATGTTGCTTCTTGCGATGGGTTTGCGCGTTAGGCTTTAGAAAACCAGCCCTAAGATATTAAATTGGCATAGACGTCTAGGGAAACGTGATTGTGTAGAAATGATATCATCGGTAACAGTCTTCATACTATCTTACCCCTAATATGGTTGATCCCTCTTATGTGTTTTAAATGCATGTAATATACTCTTAGGAGCCTTGTAATAGTCTTCATAATACCTTACTTGTGCGTTCGTTAACGAAATATTACGTAGACGGCGGGTTCGTGTAATTCGTTCATGACTTAGGAAATACTTACACATGTCATTGCAAGAGTGGCAAAGCAACAAGATTAGGAAAAGAAAACTAAAAAGTAGTGCATGATTAAGTAAATATGTTCGTTTATCATATAGTTATTACCAAAATAGTTTAGATTTATTATTAGTTTAATTAAAACCAAACCAAACATCTCAAAACCATGATTTCATCTGCTTTTTATAAAAATATAAATATACAAAAAGAATCTTCTCTCAACCCCTTAGACCTCTATTAAATTCTGTTTGAGTCTTTCCAACCTATTCCCATAGAGAACGATAACAACCCCTGGGTTTTGCCTATACTACACTACAATGGTTAGGTGCACTATCTAGGGAGTTGTAAAACCTGATGTGTTTACAACGACCACATCAAGTTTTTGGCGCCGCTGCGTGGGGAATAATTAGGTTTCGAATTTTATCTAGCTTAGGTTTACTTGCTTGATTCGTATTAAGTGAGATTTTATTTTCTCCCAATTCGCTTTCTTATAGTCTATCTTTCTTTGTGCATTTTGTTTGTAACTCTTTCGTTCACCATCATGATGTATGAAAGGCCACATACCACACCCTTTTAAAACTTACCATGAAATACAACCTTCACATTCCAAAGATATACCTTGTTGTTCCAACAACATCAAGATGAATCTATCTATGATGTGTGGACTCGTTTCAAAAACTTAATCCAAAGAGTCCCTCATCATGGCTTCGATTTATTGTCCCTTACTCAATTCTTTTATGATCATTTTGACGACTATACCCGAATGGACCTTGACTTTGCAGGTGAAATAATTTCAGAGGCTTTGTGAAGGAAGCAAGCTTCACTCTTACAAGAAGATGACATGTCAAGGACATGGACATCTCTTTTATTAGGAGCAATCAACACCACTTCATTGTTTAACTTAAAATGTATGCCTTGTTTTCCAGTGAATATGAGTTTATACTTTGCACCACATAGTTGACTAATGCTAATTTAGTTGTGTCACAGACCATTCATAAAGGCAACTTAAGAAAATACTATACCACCACAGTTTATGGAACGATATCCCTCAGTAACACATGATGAGTTATTACTAAACAAGATTTTAGGTCCCCGGTTGTTTCACATATTTGTGTAGATAACTCTTAACACCAGTCATACTCCTTGAGCTCCAGGTACTGGATGGGTCCCTCATGTCCTTCGCTACAAATACAAAAGTGAATTAGTTTTTCTTGTGAACCTACTTTGTTATGGGTTCTTTAGACTTAGAAGACTCAGTCTTTGTACTTCTTCTTCTTTTAAGAACCATGTCATGCTCAGAGGTGTAGTGTGCATCACTTCCGCATACATCACATCCTGGATACTCTGAACATTCTTCAGGATGATGATCAATGAGTCCAGAATGAATGCAAAGTGGAATTGGTTCAGGTTTAATGTGTGTGGTGTTTGGTCTAGGTGAAGAATTTTGGATGGTCTTTTGGAGGATTCGCTTTAAGAATACATCTCTTTATGTTTTGCAACACTTCTCATGACCACTACATGTGTAGCATGGTCTGATCAACAATGATCATTTCCCTGACAATATTTGCAATAGAGAACTCTATAGCAATTATGTGTGAGATGATTGGTGAAACCACAAAGCTCACATGCCTTCAGAGGTTTGGTTGATTTCTTGAGGCTTTAGAAGCCTCTGATTTGGTGTTTGAGGTTTCAACTGAATTTGATGAATCAGTTTGATCCCTTTTTGGTTGAATAACCTTGGGTTTAAACTTCTGAGCCTTTAAAGAGGTGTCGAGAATGATTCGACCTTTTTGTCAAGTGAAAGCACTATTTTCAGAATGTTTGAGAATTTGTCCTCACATGGGCATGTTTGGTAGAGAGAAATTCACAGAAATGAAATGAAGCAGAGATTGGAAATCAGATAATAGAAATCAGTAGAGAAATTTTAACAGATTCCAATGTTTGGTAACAACAGAGACTTGATCCGAGAAATAACAAATTATTTCATATGATAATTTTTTTTGTTTAACAAGTTAAAAAATAAAGCATCACAATTAAAAGGCTAAAATTAAAAATAACATAACGCCCACTGCATTAACGAACACAAAAGCTATCAAAATAGGGGGAATTACATATATATCCCTAATTTGCAGAGAAATTATATATATATCCAAACTAACTTAATTGTTACATATATATCCCTCATTTTGTTTCAAAATTACGTATATATCCTTCTTCTTTTTAAAATTCTCGAAAATTTCTAAACAAATTTCACAATATTGTGTATGTTGGTGCATAAAAAAGTTATGAAAGAAGTTTTCCTAAAAGTGGATAGTTTTGCCAAAAAATATTATGAAAAAAACGTTTGTGGATTAAATCTTTTTTTGTGCATAAAAAAAATCGTTTTTGTACCCAACTTCTTTTGACTTTTTACATCAAAATTTTAGTGCACATCATACTATAACAAATTAAAATTTTTAGGCATATAAAAAGATTTTTTCCATCATAATTTCGTATTTGGCACTAAAAAAATATAAAAACTCAAAATTCGAAAAACTCCCTTTACACAAAATTTTATTGAGTCACAAATCTATACTGTTTATATACTATGATGCGCAATAATATTTCGATATAAAAAAACAAAAAAATAAAAAAAAAAAAGAATTTAGGTACGAAAAACGCATTTTTAAAGCACAGAAAATAGTTTACTTCACAAACATTATTTTAATAACAAATTTGTTTATTTTGGCCAAACTATCCCCTTTTAGAAAAACATTCTTCATAATAGTTTTATTTATGCACTACCATACACGACCTTGGGAAATTCTTTCAAAATATAATCACGATATTTTATTTAAAACGAGGAATATATATGTAATTTAAAAAACAAAGTATTGACATATAGGTAATTTTTAAGTTTGTTTGGATATATATGTAATTTCTTTGCAAAATAGGGATATATATGTAATTCTCCCATCAAAATATATGGTTTCAAGAAATCAATATTGAACCCATCACAGCCTAAAACAAGAGTTTGTAAAAAGAAAAAAATAAATACATGAAATTTGACTCTTGATTAGACTTGTGCACCTTTCCAACTTGACCATATCAACGACTATACAATCGTACAATTATACCATCATACAATTCTACCATCATACAAAGACATAAGTTGTAGATCTTTTATAGTCCTAATAATGGAGGACTTCGCGAACAGTGGATTAATTGTAAATGGATAAACCAAAAACATTGATGTGATGCATATAAATCAAAATGATGTCAAAGTTAACAATAGATCGATGATCGCCGAATACCCAGTCTGCGATTGGATAGTGAGGGATAGGGTAGTGTGTGAGGATCACGTGCTCCCATCTACTTATGCCAATTTTTTATTTTAATTATTTTTAAAACAAAAATAGGAAGCGCATCGAGAATTACCATTTCCACTACATATTAGATGGAAATGAAAATACAAAGGAACACAATCTCGAGAAATCCCTCGATAACCCGACGTCCGCCACAGGTGAGTCGTCCTTATTTCCTTTTCTCTTCCTTTATTTCTCTCAACCAAACACACCCTTAGACTCATCAACCTTAGTAGAAACTGAAGGTTTGGTTTGAGTCTCACCAGAATATGGTAAATCATAAAAAAATTAACTTTTGTATTTTTTACATGCATTTATTTTGAAACATCTTTAAATGATATTGGATAACAATACCGAGACAGGGGAATATATCGAAATGTCTTCAATATTAAACTTGTAATATAGACTGTTGTCAATAATGACTATAAACTCATTAGTGGAGAAAAGGTGTTGAGAAATCCGACCTCTTTAAATACTTCAACATCAATACTTTGCTTCCTTGTTTTAAATACTTCAACATCAATACAAACACCATTCATGTTTCAATTGCAAGGTAATTTCATTTTGATTAAAATAATCAGTTTGGTTCGTGCTTTGGCTACAAAATGGTATTCAATCTATCAAAATAATTCCTATCTAATATGGTTGGATTTGCTTTTCTTTTAGGTGAGACCCATACTATACACACTATATCTCTCCTCATTCCTATTATATAGCAATATTTTTTTTATAAATCTTTAACATATATTATATTTTTATAAATCATTTATTTTTTCTCTCTCTCAATGATTAGTTTTAAATCAAATACAAATCTAAGGGGCCGTTTGGTTCAGGGTGGTAGAATGAAAGACAAGAAATCAACTCAAAATTAAATGTTTGGCTTACAAAGTGTTGTATGGAATGAATAGTTGTCACGAAACTCATAGACTCATTTCATATCAAATAGGTAGGGTTTATGATTTTTACCTTCTCTCTCTAATTAATGATATATTTTCTTTCTTATTTTTTATTCACCTCTATAATTTGTTATTCGAATATATAAACCAAACAAAGCATTAAAATTTGTCATATTGATTCCTATTCCACATCATAACAAATCCAATACACATTGTGATTCATGATAACACACCAAACACCCCCTAAATCCAAATCTTAAACCAAATCCAAATTCATATCTTAAACCCTCTACAAACCAAACGCACCCTTATTTATTCTTCAATCAGACAATCTAATTGGTCAATTATATGGCTCAGTTTTATCATGTCGACAAAAATAGCATTCTAAATAGCTAAATACAAATGGGTTTTGCTAATATGTGCCCACAGGGCATGGATTAATTGTTTATTAACGTAATGTTTTAATTCATTTAAGTGTAAATTATGTCTAAATATAGTAATTTACATGTTCATTTAATCACTACTACAAAAATTGGTTTTACCCACGGAAAAAATCTTGTGTGAAATTTCACACGGAATACCCACAACTTACACACCGAATTGTTGACAAAATTTGAGTGGGAAATATATCGCAAATTTTCCACGGATTTTTCACTATTTACACACTAAATTGTTGACCAAGTTTTCGTGTGAAATCCGTCGCACATTTCTCATAGATTTGCGACAATATTTACAATATTCTTGTTGATTCGACATCCGTAGGAAACTTCTGGCAAATTTCACACATATTTGTCACGGCTAAAGTTATGTGGCAAATTTTATCTACAACAATCATGGATTTCACACGGTATTATCTAATAAAGCAACTATTTAACTTATCTACGAGAAATTTATGGGTCACTATGAGAAATACGTGTGTAAATACCCACAGAATTCCCACACAAAAATATCGTCTTTATGATTCTGCCTACTTACACATTCCCACGTTACTTAGTATGTCTTCATATGTGTTTGTAGTTTCATATTATATGTGTTTGTTTATTAACGTAACTATTTATGTGAGTATCGCAAGTGTACGTGTTGGTTTAGGTATAACCTTTTGTGTAACAAATCATTACATATGTATGAATATCTACACGTGTGTGTTCCGCATGTCCGTTTATGACAATCATTGTATGAATAGATGTTTTGTATGTAAGTATACGGACTTGTATATGCCTGAATATGTAACCATATCATAAAAGTAAAAGAAAATGATTATGTCCGTGGATAATTTCCCACAGATTACCTACCAAGTTGATAAATCCGTGGGAAATACGTGTGTAAATACCCACAGGTTTTCCACAAAAAATTTCGTCTTTATGTTTCTGCCTACTTACACATTCCGACATGACTTAGTATGTCTTCATATGTGTTTTTAGTTTCATATTATATATTTATGTTTATTAACGTAACTATTTACGTGAATACCAAAATCGAACCGAATGGAAAACAACCGAACCGAACTAATAAACGAAACGAATTTGCCAAAACCGAACCGAACCGAACTATAAATTCGGTTCTTGAGTTGGATATGGGTTAGACAGCCTGAACTGAAAACCGAGTTTATATAAATATATATATTTTTTATATATTTATATATATATATATATATAACGATCAATAAAAATTTATTCTAATATAAAAAACACTTATTATGCTTGAATCCAATATGATAAATTCATGGGAAATACGTGTGTAAATACCCACGGATTTCCCACAAAAATGATCGTTTTTACGTTTTTGTATACTAACACATTCCGACATGACTTAGTATGTCTTGATATATATTTTTAGTGTAATATTATATGTTTTTATTTATTAACGTAACTATTTATGTGAGTGTCACAAGTATATGTGTAAGTTTAGGTATAACTTTTATGTGAAACAAACCATTGTATATGTGTGGATATGTACACGTGTATGTTTCGCATGTCCGTTTATGACATTCATTGTATCTATAGTTGTTTTGTATGTAGGTATACGGACGTGTATATGCGTGAACGCGTAACTATATCAAAAAAGTAAAAGAAAACGATTATGCATGTGGGAAAGTCGTGGGTAATTTTTCACAGATTACCTACCAATATGATAAATCCGTAGGAAATACGTGTGTAAATACCTGCGGACTTCACACTAAAATGACGTTTTTTTTAACATTTAATTGTATACGTTACAACATTCCGACAATGAACTTAATATGTCTTCATATATGTTTTAGTTTATATATATGTTTTTTATTTATTAACGTAACATTATAATGAGTGTAGCAAGTGAAAGTGTAAAGTTTAGGTATAACCTGTTATGTGGAACAAACCATTGGTATTCATTTGTAGATATATACTCGTAAGTAAGGGATACCACATGTCTATTTAATGACATTCATTGAATCTATAGATGTTTGTTTGTAGGTATATGACGACTGTATTATTCGCGATAACGTGGTAACTTTAATCAAAAAATAAAAGAAAATGATTATGTCTGTGAGAAAGTCGTGGGTAATTTCCCATAGATTACCTACCAATATGATAAATCCATGGGAAAAACGTGTGTAAATACCCATGAATTTCCCACAAAAATGACTGTTTTTACGTTTTTGTATACTTACATATTTCGACATGACTTAGTATGTCTTCATATGCATCTAATATGTTTCATTTAATATTAATCTTAACGTTATGTGATTTTTTTGTCCAGTCATACTTATATGTGATTTATTCATTGCTAACAGACTCATAGACTCACACACCTTCTCTCCTTAGAAGATGACGTGCTCGGATGTACATAAAAATTGTCGATTTTGTCACGTGTCAAAATATAACAATCTGGTTGACCCATTTTCAAATTATTTTAATAAAATAGTTTTAAAATAATGTAATTCATTTATAAATATATAAAAGATGACAAATTATATGTTAACTCGGATTATCAAAACCCAAATAAATTTGTTGTCCAACGGCATTAGATGACTAGGCCCAAAAAATAAGTAACCCTAACCTAAACAATATATATAGGTGTTGTTTGTTTATTAAGAGGCTCTGAATCTGAATCTGATTCGCACATCTGAATCTGAATATTCGGTAAAAAAAAGTCTGAATCTGATTTTCATTTGAATTTGAATAAGTGGTTGAGAAATCTGAATCTGAATGAAATAAAACTGTTTGTTTTGGTAAAAATGTCTAGATGTTTAAATAAAGTGGGGGGGGATAGTAACAAGTATAGAATCGCAGGGAGGGATAAAGGGCGATTGCAGGATATCGTGCGGGCACAGAACGGGTGCATGCCCCACGCGTGATGGCGGAGAGAAGCGGGGCATAGAGGGTAGCAGCGAGAGCGGGAGAGAGCGCCCGGAATGGGTATATAATATAATCAATTTAAAGTTTGGATTGAACTTCTAAAATGGTTAACTAAACGAGTCGCGTTAGAATTGAGATGTATAAGTCCGAAAACGTACCCTTCAATTTGAACAAAATATGAGTTGACACATATCATCTTATACACTATTTATCTAACAAAACATATGTAATCATTCTATTTAACACTTTAAATACAAAAGACAAAGGTGAAACGAGAAAAAAAAATCAAGAAATGAAAACAAAATTAAAAAAAATCATAAGAAGGTAGAAAAAAAAAAGTAAGAAAAAAACATTAAGGTGTGTTAAGACGCCTCTTTCACATCTAGTTCAGTAAGAGTTTTATGCCTCTTACTGCCTCTTAATGATTAGAAAACAAACAAACGCTCAACAAACAGTCTTAATGACCCAAATATCTAACCGCGTCTGAATAAGTCAGATTAAAATGCTATTAAAAGACATTTCTTAAAAAAAACAAACACCGCCTTCCTTTTAATCTGAACCCTTATTTTACTTCTTTTTTCTTTTTTTGCACATACGGATCTTTTTCCCTCATAATTCAATTTTGATCGTTGTCCTTGAACCGCATTATGTGCACTTGACAAAACTACCTAGGCTAAGTTTGTTTGGATGCATGATTGCTAAAACAATTCCTTTTACGATAACAAGAAACATTCATTCATATCGATTTAACTTCAATAGTGTTAGAGCATTGAGATGTTGCCTTAACTATTGGCAACAGTATTGTCAGCAGCAGTTATCAACGAAGTAATTGAGGAGCTTGAGCAATGTGGGTTCCAATGTCTGATTGCTGATATTGGTGGAAATGGACTTGAGATCTGCTTCATTGGACGGTGATGATTCTTTCCAATTTCGACCATCTTACCTGTAACAATTGCAGATAGATGGTATATTTTAGTTCTCATTGTTGTACACTCGTGTGATTTGGCTTGTACCTGCTATCCTGTAGTTTGAAATAACACATCCACAAGTGTAATTCTGGGTTCACTTTACTCTTCTAGAAAATTATTATATTTGGTCGTTGTACATTATTATGTTTAATTAGGGTAAGGGCCTTGGGGTCATGTATGCAACTCAATACCATTTGTTCAACATAGCCTCAACAATTTAACCAAGTTGGGTTGTTAGATTTTTTTTATTTTGATGTAAAGCTCGATTGTCTAACAATTATCTAATCTTTTATATAATAAAAGAATTATATCGTTTCGAAGTTTTCTATCAAATTGAATCTTTTGAATTAAAAAATTAGACCAATCAGAACGCTTGATTATATAATAAAAGAATTACATCATTTCGAAGTTTTCTATCAAATTGAATCTTTTGAATTAAAAAATTAGACCAATCAGAACGCTTGATTTTGCCACGTAGGCAAAATCGTGCTATCTGATTGGTCAATAAAAAGTCAAAATTGAAATTTTTTTTTGGAAAAATATGATGAAGAAAAAAAACACATAAAAATATACGTGTCAAATTTGTGAAGAAAAAAACTTGAAAAAAGGAGATAATTAATAAAAATTTAATGGTTTTTAATTTTAAATAAATTAAATGGAGTTAAGTGTAAATTTATAAATTTACAAGTTTTATTATAACTTTAAAAAATAAACAAATAAACCCTTAAAACTTTATACCCGTAGCCTTTATACTTTAAATTACTACAAACGTAAACAATTTTGTACTTCCAAACAAAGATTTAACAGTATCTAATCACATCCCAAATCTACCCGAAGACTTTTTGGTGGATTTTTCATTGTCGGTCTGAAATCACGTTGTACAACCAAATAGAAAAACATCGAAGCACATAAAATATCATAAATAAAGAAAAAGGGTTTTCTAATTGATGTGTTCGGAAGAATTGCATTTTTTTTCTTTTAGTTTAATACTTACTAAAATTCTATCATTTAAATTTCTAAAGTATTTATTCCATTGACATGTGTGTATGCCTATAAATCATATACAACAATCTGAGCCACTTTTATATCTTAAAAAAGTGTTTGGTTACGAAAAATAGGTAAAACTCTTTTTACATATGTATATATATTGAAATATACAATAGGTAATCTTTGTTTTGACCATACCATATTTATGCTCGAAGATATAACGCGTATGTTGAGTTTTTTACAATTTTCTATAATTTTATAATCAAAGACGTTTTGATAACTTAACTGATATTTTTAATTCGATTGGGGAAGCTTAAAATCTTTTACATGTTTTAAATAAAGGGAAGTCCATCATGGAATCTTAAGTATAACTGACACAATAATGCAACTATAATCATAAAACATATACAATATCATTTGCATACCCAACAATAACAATATCAGCCTTTCAAAGTGGAGATCAATGGTTCAAAAATAACGAAGAGAAAATTAATATTCTTGTGGCCTCGGAGGGTTTACTTGAGCTGACTTCGGGCTACATAAAAGAGTAGTTTTGGTGAGATTAGTCCGCCCACAATGTCGAGTTAAAAAACAGGTAAATCAAAAGAAAAAAAAATTAGTAATTATCCTCAAGTTCATATAATATATAAAATATATGAATCTATTCTCTTCATATGATTTCGATAATACTCTATAACATAACTTATAAAAAAATATCATACATATATTTAAAAAAACATAATGTCTAAGCCCCGTGCATGCACGAGCATTAAAACTAGTTTATATAATAAAAGAATTATATCATTTCGGAGTTTTCTATCAGATTAAATTTTATATGAAAATAAATTTGACCAATCAGAATGCTTGATTTTGCTACGTAAGCAAAATCGTGAGATCCGATTGGTCAATAAAAAGTCAAAATTGAACCAATTTGGTCAAAATTGAAAAAATTTGGTGGAGAAATCTGATTGAGAAAAAAACACATAAAAATATATGTGTCAATTTGTGAAAACAAAAACTTGAAAAAAAGGAGATAATTAATAAAAATTTAGTGGTTTAATTTTAAATAAATTATACAGAGTTAAAAGTGTAAATTTATAAATTTACAAATTTTATTATAACTTTAAAAAAATAAACAAATAACCCTTAAACTTTATATTTTAAAATACAACAAATGTAAACAATTTCTTACTTCCAAACAAAGATTTAACATTATCTAATCACATCCCAAATCTACCCGAAGACTTTTTGGTGGATTTTTCATTCTAGGCCTGAAATCATGTTGTCGAAAGTTCACTTGAGCCGACTCCGGGCTACCTAAAAGGGTAGTTTCGTTGGGATTAGTTGGCTCACAATGTCGAGTCAGAAAACATGTAAATCAAAAGAAAAGAATTAGTAATCATCCTCAAATTCATATACTACGTAATATATAAAAGATTTAATGAATCTATTATCTTCATATATTTCGATAATACTCTATAACATAACTTATAAAACAGAAAAAAATAATAAAAATATACATGTAGTTAAAAATACATAATGTTTAAGCCTCGTGCGTACACGACATTAAAATTAGTGCGCCAATGAAGAATCTAAACTTGCTTTTGTTTTTGTTTTACTTGTAATTACTGTTTATTTTAATCTGCGTACATGTGTTCTAAACATCGTTCTCTAATTTGTTTCTTAAGAGCATAGAATGAATACTTATATATATATATATATTTATTTTGATGTAAAGCTGGATTGTCTAACAATTATCTAATAGCAGGGTATCCGCGCGATGCGACGGCGGGTACCCTGAAATTATATTTTTCAAATAACAAATGTTATCTAGTTACCTTTCTACTACTACACATGTTATTCGGTTACTTTCATCACATGGGTACATGCCGTTGTTGTCACCTAAATTGCTCGAATAGTAAACTTTACCTCTATTGGTGAGAACCGGTATTACGTGAGGGTCTGAAGATTTTGTATTATCGTATGAAGTTTGTTTCTTTGTTTTTTTTAAGTTTTACAATATTTGATTTGTATCAATTTATTAGTCGTTTGAATGTTGGTTTGTAGAATGTGTGTTATTAGTTGCATTTCTTATATTGAATATGTGTTTTAAGAATAACATTTAATGTGTTAATCACTTAATAAATGTGTTTATTTGTGCATTAGAGGTTTTTACTATGCTTTATAATTTGGATTACTTAAAATTTTTGTGTATTAAATAAAGAAACAGAGTCTAATTTTTTTATATGTAGTATAGATGTACATTTATGTGGATGCACACGCGTGTGCGCTTGTTCGTGAGTGGTTTAATCAATAATCTAACTATAGGTAAAGGTATAATCAAAGTTATGTAATTTTTAAGTTTTATGTAGAACACATTATAATTAAAGAACATTACACTACATCTCAACTATCCATTTTGTTTTCATCTAATGGTTTAGATTAATTCTTATTTTAATTTAATTAAAAAAACCTTTTTTTTTCATATTATCTTTTTAAATTAAATATCCACAACCGTTAATCGTTGCGTAAAACAAAAACATTACAAGCGCGACGAGAATTATCATCTTTCTATAGAGGGGCCACTTCTATATACTTTTGACGAACTTTTTTTTCGATTTTTTTTTCAGTCACGTATGAAAAAATCACATGTGATTTGTATCACAATCGCATGTGATTTATTTTGACGAATTTTTTTTAATTTTTTTTCAGTCACGTCTGAAAAAATCACATGCTATTTGTATCACAATCACATGTGATTTCTTTCGACGGACTTTTTTTTATTTCTTTTCCAGTCACGTCTGAAAAAATCACATGTGATTGTTTCATACGTGACTGAAAAAAAGTTCGCCGAAAGTATATAGAAGTGCCCCTCTATAGAAAGATAAAAAATACTCGTCGCGATGGTGTATTTTTTTTCTTTTAACGATTTACCATTTGCAAGATATTTTATTTTTAAGAAAAAGATGGAAAATGAGTTTTTTTATTTTGATGAAACTATTTGTTCTTTAATATGATAATGTTCTATAAGGATCTTTTTTCAAAACTATTTTTAATGGATAAGGAAAAAACCGTTTGGAAAAAAGATCAACAAAAGGATCTAAAAAAAGGAGGAGAATAAAGGTTTAACCATAATCTAACGATAAGTAAACTTATGTAAACCTTTAATGTATTTTAAGATTGTTTGTAAAGATGTACAAAGAATCTAGAAAAAAAAGTTTAGTCCGGCATATATACAACTAGTTTCATAGCGCGGGCTAGCTCCAAAAATTCGTTTAAGATAATAGAAAATGAAAAAAAACTTGATGCATATTGTTCAAAAATAAAACAAAAACAGTAAATTCATGATGTTTATCACATGTAAAAAAGTTGCATATAGTTGAATGCGTCAATTTGTATGTGTGAAATGCCACAACAACTCAACCTGAGTCCCACCAATTTGTATGGACATAAGATGCCAGTTTCTCCTATCTTCCAAGATCATCCCGATTTAAGTCTGAAACAAATGTCAAAGGTTAAAGATGAAAATCAATGTATTTATTAATTTTAAAATATATATAATATACATATACATTTCAAGTACCAATTGTGGTAAGTTCTCACAGAACAATCACATTATCATCTCATTATACTAACCACACAAGTGCTTTTTATGCATCTCTTTGAAGTAAAACGCTTAGAGAAATGCTAAACTCAAATAGGACGAAACACTCGTTCCTTAGCCTGACAATTGCAATATGTTTATCAAAGTAATTATGATTACTGGTCTAGTGAATTACAATTTTGGGAACATTATAAAATGTACAAATGCACGCTAGAAGTTATGGGGAGTTTTAAATGTAGATGCACATATAAGACATTCAATCCATTTGCAGCTCGATCGGATACACATATGCATCTAGGCATTTAATCATATTTGAGCCTGCCCATAAACACCATAAACAACTGATATAATTAAGGAAATTATAACCACTTCCAACCTTGTTTGACATGTTTCATTTTATGAACTTTTAACACATTTCACTCGTTAACTAACAAATAAAAAGGGAAGAAATTGCATGCATTGTACACCTTCTTGACACGTTTGACCCATTTATTAAGCATAGACACCTCTTGTAATCTAAATATTAATAGTCTGGAGTTAAATATACTTCAAATTGAACAAACAATCACAGTGGCGCCTCTTACAAATTAAAAAGGGGATAATCAACCCATTTATATGTAAATGGGTCGAAAAGTGCCACTTTTTAATCCATCAAATAAACAAATGCTTAACAATAGTTTAATACTTAATAAATCACAATCCGGCTCAATTTATGTTAAATTTCAAATTAATACTAAGCCATGTTGTTCATCAAGACCATCATTAAGAATCAAGAAATCAGTAATAACCAAAAAATGCATATAAACATACTACAGATAACGAAATTTCAGAAACAATAATTAATCACACTCCTGCTCCTACTTTAATCCATTAATTTATAATTTTTATACAATTATCTTCTCCCTTTGGCCAGACACTTAATACTCTCTTATTGACCTTGTAACTCAAAATCAATATCAAGGAGCACGTAAGATGAAGGCCAAATTACAAACATTTAATACTACTATCTCATCTCCCATAAAAACTAATTATAACTTACACGCATGAGATGAAGGCCATATTTATCAATATCAAAGGGCTCAATTGTAAAGATCGTGAAGCTGTAAATATTGCAGATTATAAAGGGTAGAAGAAAAAATTAAAACATTTTCACCCCGCTTTGTAAAAATAGATATCTGAAAGGTTTTTCTGAAAGTTTAAGTTTGATAACTTGTGCTTTCATACAAAGCTCCATTTTTTGAGCATAAGTTATAGGTTTGTTTCACCCAGAATGAAAGGCTATAAATTATGGATGTAATAATACAACATCTTAAATCACACTGTTCAACAACGAAACTCATTCTCGTTATAAATAGTTTATGATGACCATATTTTTCCATATTAGTTATTAGCATATATACTAAAAGTCGTGCTACAGTGGCTACAGTGAATGGGCTGCAATGATTTAGTTGGGCTTTTTAAGGCCTGCTTTCTTGGCCCGTGTGATTATTGTCTTTCTCCATTGCCTAGCCCACTGGCCTCATTTGTTTGATATGTATCTGTCTTCCCCAAGCTTCCACTCTATTCCGGATCCTTCGACACACGCACACATAAAACGACGATGTGAAATGACAAAAAAAGGTAATCCTCATCTGCATAAACATATACAATATCTCCTTTTACTCTTTCTAGAAATCAAGATCTTAGAAACCAGTGGTTATCTTTTTCTCTCATCATATATGAGCCGATTAATTCTGATTCTGATTAAACAAGATCCAACACATAAATTTTGGTAAGTTTGTCTTTAATTTTTTTTTGTTTCGAATATCGATTTGGCGTATTTTTGTTTTTAGGATTTAGTGAAACTTGGAATTTTGACGGGTTGGGTTTTGTAAAGGTATAATAAAGCTTAAAAATTTTGTTTGGCTGGATTTAAGGTATTGTCAAAAATGACAGAGGCTTTCTCTGTATTGGGAGTTTTTGTGTGGGAGGCTTTGAGGTGGATTACATGTTTGCTGGCACGTATGTGACTATGGATTGTGTGTGAAGTTTACTCAGGCGTGGCAAATAAGCTTATAGGTTGCAAAATAAGCTGAAAGAAAAGCGAGTTAAGTTGTGGTCATGAGTTGCGAGAAAGCTGTATATAGGTTGTGGTTATAAGATGTGCATAGTGTATGGTCATGAGTGCATAAGCCGATTTGGCGGCCATATGTATATTGAGGTTATCCGCATCTTGGCGGGGCAAGTTACTAAATTTGCAGCCATGGCGGGTTGACCCTTCTTTGGTGTTGATATTGTTGCTGTCGTTTCTGCTTAGAATTCGTTAATTTATGCTTAGAACCGCTCCGTTATCAAATCCCACCGCTTTATTATTTTCATATCTATTTGCAAACACAAATATACACAAATCATCTAAACAATACTCTAATCCTTTAAACTATGTTTTTTTCAGGTAGTAGTGCTTGCGGTTACTCGCCCGCGGCTGTGAGTTTAGTGCTCATGATGCAATGATGTTTCTGATGAGTTAGTTTAATTCTTTTATATAGAGCATCGAACCTCTATCGTTGTATATCAAAATAGGCATCCTGTGGTATGGGTCTTTTGTGATGTTTTATTATATTAAGTGCTTTATTCTGAGTAACGGTGCGAAAAGTAGTAAAGTCTAATCAGCTGCATGAAACAAATTGCCTTTGACTTTGTGAGGAAGTATAAGGTAGACAATGTTAGAGTTGTTCTTCTTGGAAAGAATCAAGAAAAAGTAGAAGCTGTAAGAAAAGTGAGCTTAATCCATACGATTCATTGTTCATTTTCAGGATGTTTCACGTCTTTTATAATGTCCCTCTACTGACTAAAGTTTCTTGCTTTTGCGAAAGCATTGTAAAATAGGGAATGCTTCATTCGCGGGGCAAACTACTTCTGGTGCTTGCTGCTGATGGAGCACCCAAAGTCGATGACGTGGCAAAGCTTGAAAATCAGGTTTGTATTAGTGGCGGTAAGTCAGAATAAAAGTCTTCAATATGTTAAACGTGTATTCGTTAATGGTTTCAAATATAAGTCATTTATAGGTTGTCCTGAATAGACAATTCTTGCGATCCTGGTGATCATATTAAGTGTGACCTTATGTTCTTTTTTGAGTCTTGGTTTGTTGCTTACTCCTGATCATAATTATCGACCCGTTCCTACCAGTTTCCTTCATATATAATAATTTAAAAATGATTGAAGAATCTAGCATATGCAAAATAGGTGAGCACTATAGTTTTATTAACGAAGAGAAAGATTTTTCCTTTTCAATAAACAAAGTCATCAATGAAAAAGTTCTTCCAGTGTGTCATAGGTCAACATAGATGTAATACGGATAGTCTGTTACTCTGTTTTTTATTTTTGCATGTGTTATGTACAGGATCGTAATGATGTGCGACACAAGGATATACTTGGAAACATGACATGATATTTATATAGATAGTGGTATTTAGCTGATTCACAATGTGTTGTGAAAGAGTCTAGAAGCATATGCACGCATGACTGCAAACGTCCCAATATGACTAGCCCCAATGACTACTTGAAGATGGTGTTTGGTCAGGTCGTTTAGCGGGCCCCTCAGGTTCAGGGGAGTACAATTATTATTCAATTTTTAAAGTAACCAACATTTACAAATATTAATTTAAAGTCTGGTCTGGTAAACAAATCAAAATGAAGATGTGGCATCTAATGTGTTGGTAAATTTTTACCATGTTGACTTATTTTTTGTGATGGAGAAAATTAACATGTAATCAATAAAAGCATCAATGACAGAATTTGAAACTAAAGTTAACTGACCTGCATAGTTTATATCTGCAAATTTAAACAGATATTTAAACCAAAGTTTCTTTGGTGTTTGCAGTTAGTATTCTATCTTGCGACATCCTTTGCAAATGCCGATTTATACCTGTATTTCTATGGACGAAGTTTTTAATTCATGTTGAGTTTGTATTATTAATAAAAGAAATACTTTGTATAAGATTATCTCTAGAGTTAATTGTTTAAGTTGCTGAAGTGTTTAGATAACACTGTTGACGTTGCTATTATTATTAAGTACGGGAGTAAGAATTTTACTTATGTATTAAACTTTAGCAAATCACATGTTCCTACAACCAAAATTTGTATTGTTTAGACTTTTTCGGTAACTATTATCAGGTTATTTATATGTTCCCTTAACTAAAATTTGTATCAACTTTCGGCAAATATTCGTATTTAGTTACGTAAACATTTTAGTTAGGATGGTGCATTAATCAATGCGTTACACACGTTTTTCAGAATCTCACATTTTTAAAACTTGCTGATGTCTTACTAAATTGCTCGTGGTCTGCAAACTTGAGATGTATGACATTAGATGTCGCATGAACCTTAGCAAAATTTGACCTGTAATATATTAGTATTATGTTTTACCTATACGCTGCACTAACATGTTAGCTCCCGCCGCAACGCGCGGGTCACTTTTCAACTCGTTCATATGGAAATGTAAAGTAACCAACCAACCTGAATGGATTAAGGTATTAAGAGCACCTCGAATAGAAGAGACATTTATGATTCTAGCACCAGAAGTGGAACGTTGTAGGAGCGGAAGGAGTGCGTGTGTTAAGTTCTTGACACAATAGTAGTTTGTTAAATCAATGGCGTATATTCTTTTGCCTTTTCATTTGTTGTAATCATCACCATGTTACGATATTTGTAGACTATCCTGTGTGCTAATAACAAAACTCAAACTTTAGATTTTATACATAATTTGAGCTAAAATGAAATTGACCCATAATACATGTATAGCTTTACTTACCCAAGATGTCGGATCTATATTTAAGGCTCTTAGACCATCTTCAAACTAAAAGGCCATGTGCCTTTTCTAATAACCCAAGAATTCTCCAACGCATTCGATACCATTTAACATAATTTTCAACTAATACAGTTTTAAATTCTAACTTATGAGCTCAAGTATCAAACTTGCGGCGTTTAGCCATGCTCATGAACTGAGAGTTTTGCATAACCTGCTGCATTGTCGATAGTATTGTTGTGAATCAAACTGGGGGGAGGGGCACTTTCAGCACCTTGGAAGGTCTTCTGAAGTTGCTCCGCCATTTGGTTAAATGATGGGTCTTTAGCTATTTGTTCAGCTAATTCCTTTACACTTGGGTCCTGCATGTTCCAAGAAAAATATAAGTGTAAGTTGCCATTGCAAAGAACAGAATCTAATATTATGGAGAATGCCCAACAACATTGATCATATTTTACCCAAACCAACCCATTAGAATGTAAATGGATCAAAACTGCCACACCTACAAGTAAACCGAGAAACAGATAGACACAGAACACTAATGTGCAGAATACAAACATAGTGCAAGCCATAGGGATCCTTAGTTTTCTAAATTCTAGCAAAATCTACGCAATCAAACAGAAGTCAAACAACATCTAATTTAACATAAATAAAAAGATAAATTTTTAATGCTTCCATGGTCAATATACCCTTTCACTATTTCACCGTAAGTTTCTTGACTATAGTTTAAACCTTTACCATCTAACTCTCTCAAATTAGTCAAAACAGTACCCGAAACAGATTCAAAATTACTTGATTTCACATACCCGCTAACCAATTTACTAAAAAACACATTTTTATCAGTAAAACTACATGGCAAATCTTTTAATTCAACTATGTTATTCTTTAACCCCTTTACCGCATATAAATAAGCATGATAAAGATTTATAATTTGTGGCTTATAAAAACATAATATCCCAATTGATCATACCCGAAAATGTATATTTATAAGTCATAGAAATCCCAATGTAATGAATATGAAATGCAACATCTAAACAAATGACAAGATTGGTGATTGCATAATCAGTTAGGTATCATCGGAACTGCAGCTTGTGAACCACAACAGTATCGGCAAATATTTGCTTGCTCAATTGTCATTCACGTCTATGATTACCTTATCTTCAAATATTTCATCTGCAAAAATAAGGGCACTCTGTCAAGCACTTGAAATTGATGCATGTTATTATAATCACAAACTTAAAAGCAAGAGAATATTTTTATATATAAAAAAGCTTAATAATAGTAGAATCAGTATAGCTACTCTCATACTTGCAAGTATGTCGGAAAAAAATGAGATATATTTCTATAAAGAATATTGATTAAAATAGAGTTAACTAACCGAGCAACAATGAAATTGCATAAACCGTTTTGCAAACCACCTGTAATAATGTAATCACTTATTTTGTATCAAAAAGATTATTAATTTGTATCATTTAATCCATAAATACACAAAGCAACTAACTTAAACTAAATCAACATAACACTAATATTCCAAAATCGTACCTTTGGTGTATCATAATTGTTCTTCAGCTTGATTAATTAGTCAATATCCCTCATACATGATCAACAACAAAAACATGATCGAATGAACAATTGTTTGTTGGATTAAGGTTGGATAATCGTTTGAAGAAGATTATAGTAATCTACACATACAAAAATTATTGAATGAAAAATTGCAATTCACGCACCTGTGATAGATCAAATTAAAAATTTCAATCCAGATACCTATGACAGAAAAAAAAATTGCAATTCATTAGCCGGTAAAACAGACATGTGATATATAAAAGAAAAATTGTAGAAACCTTTATGTGTTTGTGTTAATTCGGTGCTCTGGATGATTTTAATCTGGGAGAAGCGCCAGTGAAGGTTTTGGATGAGCATTATTGTGTGTGATGATTTGATAAAGATGGTATGGATTAATTTGATATTATTGATTGAGAGGAAATTGGCAGATTTGAAGCGTTATTGTGTGTGATGATCTTGGTTTTTTGTTGATTTTGTGATGATAATTTAAGAATGTTTTGTTTGAAAAGTCAGAGATATTGGATTCAAATCGTAACTGAAGAATGAATGCAGGTCGAAATTGTAGCAGGGGTTTAAGGAAAGTACATAATGACCTAAATACCCTTATTTTTTACACTGTCATTGCCAAGTCATAAATTTTTTCCCATATTACCCTTTGAGTCATCATTTCCAGTCAGCATTAAGTTGCCATGTCACCATGTCTAGTCATCATGAAAAATTTCATGCCTTGCCCCATATATAGGTAGAAATTTAATCAACAATACTTACCATATGTGTAGTTATATAATTTTCTAATGATATAAAACGAAATCCATCTTGAAAAAATAATACAATGTTTTAATGATATTTAAAGAAAGATCGTCTTGAAAAGATCTATGAAGAAAATAAATAGAGTTTAGTCCGGCACATATACAATTTAATTAACAATAAAACCATAGGTATGTTGCTGATAGTAATAAATAATAATATATAAAAGCCTAAGTAATTATACTATATAACATTTATCTAACTTTGGAAGGAGCCAACATTGTTGCGAAGCCGTTGAGCTAATGGGCGGGTAATCCCATCGATTTTCACCAACGGGTGGGTCGCGGGTGAAAATTTGTACCATCGATGAGTGGCGGGTGAGTGACAACCATACCCGTCATGGGTGTACCCATTTAAAATACCCACGGGTGTACCCGGCAAACACATTTTTGTTAAATTAAAATTTTATTATACCACTTAAATTTTTATGAGTTTGTTGCTATATGAAGTATTTAATAGCTACCTAAATCTTTATAATGTTTCAAGATCAAGAGGTGAATATGAAATATCAAACTTTCAAAAAATATACATGATACATTTGAGTAAATATGTTTAATTTGCAGACATGTTTTTAAGTTTTTGTGAACTTTATATTTAGAAAATTGATGTGGTGTCGTATAACCGAGTTTCAAAGTTAGTGTATCCATATCATGATTTTGTGATTTTGCATTTCACTAACCTATGGGTTTACCCGCGAGCAACGGGTACCCACGGGCATGGGTAAAAGCAAAAAATTGTACCCACTAGTAAGTAGTATGAACAAAAGAAAATGAAAAGTGGGGCCTAAAACATGAAAAATTAAGAAAACAATAATAATAAAGAGAAAATGTGTCACATCCGGCACCAATGTAGTTCCGTCCCTGTCTCGTAGGCGGTCACATTTTGAGTTTTACTTGTACCATGCATAAAGGACCAAGATAACTCGTCCAGCTGAATAGAACCTAAATTTTCTAGATGGAAGACTCAGTTATGAGGCAGTGGAAGGGAAAGGAGCAGACTTCACAACAGCCATTTGGCCCCAACGATCAACCCAAAATTCTTTGTACAAGGATCCGAGTTCCACATTTGTTGTAAAAAATTTCTGTTTTTATCTGTTTTGGTGGCTTGGCAAATCGCATGGAAACGTTGATTTATACCAATACAGCTGATTTTAGGAGATTACGTCTAGTTACTAGCTTGTAATCTGAAGTTTGACATAATCTGTCAAAAAGAAAACCACCCTTAGATAAGGGTCGTAGGAAACTTTCGAAACATTACAAATTTTGTTTCTCATAAAGTATGTGTAAACAAACATTATGCTCACTTCCGCTACATATCATTCAAGCATATGAAATTTGGGGGCCTAACATTTCATTTCTAGTTTTCTACCACATCAATTGGAGCAAGTATTATTGTTGTCTGACAGAACTCAGATTTCATCTATAGTCCATAACACTCGGAAAGTCATTTCATTAACAAACTCTTGTCTCAGTTTTGAACTTCGTGATCAAACTTCTATCATTGCATTAAAAATGAATCACTTTCTAGTTTCTATCAAGCATTAAAAAATTTAGTAGATGTAGCATCTTTTTACTATGGCTTAATATGATATATTTTCATTCCTAGGTTCATCAAACTATATGACAAGTCAAAGGCACATTTGCATTGTTTTACTCGAAATCATATTTACAACTTCATAAGAAAACTTTGAAATTGACCAACAAGTTTTGAATTGCAAAAAATATAACTCCCTCCAACCAATAATATCAACTAACACAACTATCAGAGAGAACAACTGCAAGGGGGAGACTTGCAGCCTGAATGAAATCTAAAAGGCTAAAACTTGGAATCTTACACTTCTCAGCAGTTCAACATGTCAATTTAACAAACTTAAAATATAGCCATTATGTGCAACGCAATTACACACAAAGCACCAAAAATGAAGTCGAATCCCCACTTGACACAACTAAGAATCAACAAAACTCTTACTTAAAAATCTTCACAAGACTGAATTTACGTTAGCAAGACACTCTAATGAATGAACATACTCCTTGTTCCTCCTAACCCATCTTTTATAAGCTTCCATGACTCTTTAAAACCAATCAAACACTCAAAATTTGCTCAATTTTTAATTGGTTTTGCCCCATTTCAACAAAAAGATTATAAAGCTTCAATCTTTAGCAGCAACTAACATCCAAGCATTCTGAATCGAGCTGTAATTCTCTGTAAAAAAAACCAAAAACATCAGTTTCCGTTACAGTGTTCAGGTTAGAACAGATACTAAGGTTTTTGTAGACCACATTTTTTATTCACAAACTAATAAACTAATTTGAGTTTGTCCCATTTACTTAGTGAAAAGTAAAACGGTCAAAATGATGAGTTTTACTGCTAAAAGAATAATGTACAAATCGCCACCCTTATAAACTAAGCAATCCCAAATAGCACAAACATGTCCAAACACTATCTCTTACTTTGTGGTAGTTTAGCAGATTCCGATTATACTATGTTACATAATCTGCTAAACACTTGCTAAAACGATAATGCCAAAGACCCCCTTAACTAAAAATCCTTTCTGAATGGTTTTTTGTTATGGTTGACAGACTGTTCCAGGAGCTGGTGTGGTAGTTAAGGTCGGAAAGCAAGTAAAAGGTCTTAAAGTAGGAGATGAAGTAAAAGGTCTTAAGCGAAAAAGGTCTTAAACAGTCAGGTTCATTGGCCAAGTACACTGCAGTCGAGGAGAAACTCTTGGATTTGAAACCAAAAAACTTAGATTTCATTCAGGCTGCAAGTCTCCCCCTTGCAATTGAGACATCATATGAAGGTCTATTGGATGCTCAACTGGATCCTTTAAAAAAAAAAAAAAAGAAAGGTGCTCAGGATAAAAAAGACCTTATTTAAGATGCATTTAGGGGTGTTTGTCATTGTGTTTTAAAACTGATTGTATTGTATCGAATAATCGCTTTCACAAAGGTTTCTTTTGTAGAGTAAACAAAGGTTTATTTAAAGTCAAGAGTAGATAAACTTACTTCATTCCTTACGGTTACGGGAAGGGCCAGTTGAGGTGTAGTCCGAAATACCCTCATAACTTGTTTACAACTGCAATAAAATTTCCATGTATCCATGCCTTTAAATTCTTCAAGCATGGTTTCACGACATAACGGAATACTCCATAGATAAACACACGATGTACCCAAAACCATATTATACTTCCTACGAATGCAACACCCCCCAAAAAAACCACCTTGAACTCCGAGAGCCCATCTGGTTGCAAAAACAAAAGAGTTCCAAAACACGTGCTTCCAAGAAGACCTGAGCACGCTATCCACAAGAAAACTCCACGTGCTAAACCACATGGTAGTCTCGATCTAAACTCTAACGCGATAATCAGAAGTTATAAAATGCACAAATTCCATCTGTGCTAAGATGCCACCTATGAGGCCAGCTAAATTTAAGAAAAAATACGACCGAAATATCGTGCCCATCGTGTCCTTGTTTCTGTACATTTATCTAAGATTAAAAACACGGTACTCCGCTGCTTCCACCACGTATAGTCACCATGGCAGCAAAAGCGAGAGAAACCAATATAGAAACAACGGTGGTAAATGTTTGGCCAAAGCCCTGATAAAACTTTTTAGCCTCAACCCTCATATACTCATGTTCTTTTATGAAAATATCAAATGGCTTTAGGCCCTCCTCATTCTTGGCCTCCCAAGCGGCAATGGTTGTGCATCTTTTAACTCTCTGCAGCCATGTCAATTCCACGAGATACCGGTTCCACGGCCCTTGAATTTCCTTGAGAGCTTCTTCTGGTGGTGGTCTTCCAACGATGGCTTTTTATGCTAAGACTGATAGCTTTGATATGTTTACTGTTATTGTGGGTAATTTTGATGGGGCGATAATATTATGGAAATACAGAAGTAAGATTTCTTCTGGAATGGGCTGTGTGATTTTTATGTTTTGGCGACTGGTTATTTTGAGTTTTATTTGAAGGAATGTGAGCTCTAAAATTTCTATCACAGGGCCAGCGGCTCCAATACTCACAAGGAGAGTTTATATCTTTGCTAATCTCGTTGGAAGACCACCACCAAGAGGAAGCTCTCAAAGGAAATTCAAGTGCCGTGGAACCGGTATCTCGTTGGATATTGCACTTGGCTGCAGTGAGTTAAAAGATGCACCAACCATTGGCTTGGGAGGCATAGAATGAGGGGGCCTACGCCATTTGATATTTTCATAAAAGAACATGAGTATATGAGGGTTGAGGCTAAAAAGTTTTATCAGGGCTTTGGCCAAACATTTACCACCGTTGTTTCTATACTGGTTTCTCTCGCTTTTGCTGCCTTGGTGACTATACCTGGTGGAAGCAGCGGGAGTACCGGAGTTCCTGTGTTTTTATCTTTAGATAAAGGTACAAAGAACAAGGACACGATGGGCACGATATTTCGGTGGTATTTTTTCTTAACTTTAGCTGGCCTCATAGGTGGCATCTTAGCACAGATGGAATTCGTGCATTTTATAACGTCTGATTATCGCGTTAAAGAGTCTAGATCGAGACTACCATGTGGTTTAGCACGTGGAGTTTTCTTGTGGATAGCGTGCTCAGGTCTTCTTGGAAGCACGTGTTTTGGAACTCCTTTGTTTTTGCAACCAGAAAGAAATGATGTCCCTTGTGGCCGAGTCTGTAAAGATGATCACAATTTAGTTACAACTTGCACTAATACAAGAATAGACAAACGTTTACAGTTAGGAGGCAAAATTGTGTACCTTTAGATACTCATCCACGTCAGTTTTCATCTGTTTAGCTTTCAATGCAGCATCGAAACATCTATTCATCTTTTACCTATATCAAAACCATACACCTCACTTCCTAACCCAATCTACTCAACCCTAAATACACCATCCAAAACACCCTCCCCCCACTCAACCACATCTCCTATCCCAAAAATACAATCAACACCTAATATACACACGCTATACCTAATGTCTAGAGTCACCCACTCCACTACCATGCCCCCTCATAAAGCACATGTCCCATACCATATCCACTCTGCCATCTCTAAAATCTGCAGAAGTCACTATACCCTAACTAAAATATACTTCCAACATCCAATCTTCCACTCCAACCCAACCAAACCCCTTTCCTACCCCCTATCCAACAACCTTAAAACACCCATCTTCTTAAACCTATTCCCCCCACATTTCAACCAATCCCACCTCCCCCACCAACCATGAACAACAACTGTGCCACAGCCACTGTGTAAGCACGCAGAGATCGTATATCGATTATCATCTCTCTCTATACCCACGAACCACACTATATACTCTCAGAAGACATCTTATACCCTCACTCAAGAAGTCGTTATACACCCCTCACTCAAGTAAAACAGAACTTGACTATACTCATATCTATCATCCCATCCACTCCTACATACACTCTATACCCATCTGAAACCGTTGTACGCCCACACGTAGACTAAAAGACCTAAGAGACCACCACAACCACATCCCTGTCCCACGCCCAGATACTAACTCCAATCAATCGTATCTCAGTCTGTCCTGATACATCGCCGTTACGTGACTACCAATCTCCTTGTATAGACACCCATTGAGTCTGCGTCTATATAATCTCAAAATCCCCACCTCAATCTGCCACTGTGCTAACTCTTGTCTAACTCCATCTACATCATTTGTACCACCCAAAGGATAATAAAATCAATTTGATGCATCTCGTCCCGCGCCCTCCACCTCCCCAGTCCCCAAACGATGCCTCTAGTTAACTATCAAAATCGATCAGAAACCATCCACTCACCACCACTATAATCAATCATACTAAATTCCCTGTCCCATCCTTATTTGTAAGTCTATGAACTCCTCAGTGTGTTGCTCTCCTAGTGCCCACTCATACCACACCGCCTCGACAACAGTCCTCCCACACATACATCACCCGCTTGTCATCCAATCTCCAGTCGTCAGTGCTCTCACTACTATCGCTCTGAGCGATCCCTATCCTATACTATCCCTCACCCCCCAGCATACTAGTCTACATTCAGCGTGTTGACTCTCAAGAGAACTGAACAGATGACAATCTCACGTTACCCTACTCCATCACACCAATATATTCTTGTGTATACCAACTAATAGATCCTGTCTGTGTCAACCCTCGTCCACCATATCTCCAAAGATACAGTCCTCAATATGCGCCTCGTGTCTACACCACACTCTCCAATTACATCATCATGACACCAGCTTGCACACTCACGTTGCACACTCGACACTACCACCAGACAGCTCTCTCCCGACATGACGCATATCTTCCTTGCCTTGCTATACAGCTGACTTGTGACGCCTCCCAGCAACGTGAGTGCATCACAGGCTCTGTACCTATGATAACCTATGTCTCTTTCGTCATGGTGTGTTTGCCCCCTCATCTATCTCTCCTATTATGCACTCATTCGAGTACAAATGTCTCCCTAACCGTAAATCACACTCAACTTTGTGCATTGTTAACATGCATAACATCATTTTGTACTATCACACTGCTGTGTCCCCTCCTGAGACAGTGACGCAAACAAGACCACTCCACCTACTGACACCTAGTCTCTCTCCACAGACATGCATCAGATGCATGTCACGTATCTGTGACATGGAGTACCCCACCTCTCACAAATAGTGCAAGATACTCACCCCTACAAGCTCACACGTCTATGTCAGTCACACATTCCATCATCACTTGGAACGATCCACTACATCAACATACATGAGATATTGATAGAGTAATACCAACCCGCGCATGTCCAACTCCAATATCACATCACCTCCACATGCTGTCAATATACAACACACCCTCCCATATGTGTGTAACACATCCCTCACGTGTGTGTTCTCATAATGATACAAACTCCATCTAATCTACACAAGAATATTGATCAAGACATCTCACCCTATCTATGTAATCTCTCACATACATGAAGACATACATACAGTCTCCCCCTGATACTATACAGATTGTGTCGCCACAATATCAAGATATGTCACTAGACACCCCACACACTTCAACCCTATTAATACTCACATGAGAACACATCACATAAAATCAACCTAGCCGAGAAGTGTTACGCTCTCTCATACGTGTCCACCCAATGTGCAATTGACTATACTCTTCACAAAGAGACACAATATCTGCTAGTAATCCCAATGTACTACCGTGAACATCTCTTTGTGAACAAGATAGACACATAGTGTGATTGTCACAAACGTCATCCTATCGTGCCATCTGTACTAGTCATCCTATCTAACGTCCTACTAACATATGCATACTCCAAGTGCAGTCATACAAGCCTGAGATATATATTGTACCCTCCCTCTCAAATCATCCGCCTCAGACACAACACCTCAAGCTACCATGCATGTTGTTATCTCACGCCCCATGTGTGCTCATCTGTCTTCTTATCTGTAACCCCATAAATATAACATTACCAAAATTGTGCTAGATCTACCCATCCCTAAATCTTACCACTCCTCCAGTGTAACCCCCAACTCAATGATACGTTTCATTGCCCTGATCTACACTCTTCTACCAGTACTCACCACACCACAAACTTTTTTACTGATGTCCACACACACTACCTCCCATCATATACATCCTATCTGTGTCCCGCGCCAGTCAGTTGCCTCTAGAAGTGCTCCACAGACTGTATCTAAGTAAGATTGACTGGTGCTGACATCTCTCTGACAGTGTCAATACTCTCCTTGCAGACTCAAGTGAGCACGAGTGCCCCCTCTCATCCCTAACCACCTACACAATTGTGACGTCACTTGTCAACACCCACTAGCACCCCCTCAATCTCTCATCTCCACTACCTGTATATTGTGATATAGATAGAATAGAAAAGCGCTGAAGCCGTATTACTCCACTAATCCAAACATCGTGTATATACAGATCATCATTAACTATACAGATCCTCCTAGATAAACCAATATCTCCTCTCAAGTTAACCCAAGTAATAGCACAACTCGTGCCACTATCTGCTCCCAATCTTCGACCACTATATGTCTATCATATCAACTGCATAAACACCTACATACTGTATTGCTAAAATGAACACATTGCGCCCGAGACTCTACTCACAGCATCACCAACATTGCCACACATATAACGCTCTCCATAATAATAGCAGAGAGTGTGCATCATCGTCCTCTGTATCATCTCCCACAACTCTGCTCATGAACATAAAAACTAACATTACAGTCACCTATCCACAAGTCATAAAAGAGGTACCACTAAGTAATCCAACCACTTATAGTCCTTGTTGTGATATATTTTCATCTCAAACTCTAGACCGTGTGTAGTCCCTATGTTGAGTCGTGTTAAGCTGTATAAACTAGATGACAACAACACAAAGTTTGAGTGTGTGTCAAATACCCGTATGACCCCCACATGAATCACTCTGTCTCAAGACTAGTCGTGATATGATATAGCCCATTACTATACGCTATACGCGCTCCTCATTGAGACATTCTCGATGCACTTGTATGTCCCACAGTGGGAGTTATCGTAGAAAGACGTATGACACGACATCACGTGTGCTAATGATCTGTTCACTACTCTCAGATATTTAGCCTATAGTAAGAGAGACAAACAACGTGTCTCTCTCCCTGTATAATGGAGTTACATAATTACTCTACGTTTTTATCAGATCACACGCACCGAAAATAATATCCATGGTTTAATCTGTGTACTAACAATGGCATATATTAGAAAGGTTGTCGGAACCGAAGGGCTAACTCAGTGTATGTGATCCGTATTGCCACTTCGTCAGAATTTTGTGTGTGTGTTTCATTGAGTGTTGTGTTGTTCTTGTGTGTTGATTTGTGACGAGTGCTGTGTGAGATGAGTGATGAGAGATATAGCATCTCGAGATCTTATGAGATGACGTTTGTGTCTATCGAGAGTGTGCACTGGGTCAAGACTAGAGCGCAGAGTTTAAGAGTGAGGTGAAGTACATCTGAGGCTGTGACTAGTAAGCATGTGATAATGTGTCTATTTCGGTTGCCATGTCGCACTAGTTTGTCTCTAGAGCACAGGGATCGCTTCTCGCGGCATAGATTGTTGTGAAGCGTGCACAGACGTTTGAGGGGTTTAGTATGACGTGAAAGTGTCTGGAATCTAGATGGACTCGATGTTGATGTTAGTGTGTTCTCCACCAGGGTGACTAATGTTCTCTTGTCTAGGATAATCTCGATCGCGCTCCTTTGAGAAGGACTTTTTAGAAAATAATAGATTGGGACTATTGTGTATATGTATAATGAGATATGCATTTAGATAGAATAGTTTGTAAAAGTTTGCTTATGGACTTTTCCCAATCTTGTGTTTTTGTGTAAAATAGAAACCTAGACAAAAAAAATTTTTAGTCAGACAGGTGGGTGGTCCCCTTAAAGTCTGGGTGGTCCCCTTAAAATTAAGGGGGCTGCCACCTGTTGAGAAAATTTTTCTCAGGTTTTTGACAAACAATTTATTGATGATTATTATTTCTTTATTATGCCGAAAACTTAATCAATTTGTTCCATCATTCCTAGACCTAGACGTAAGTAGTTAAATGGCTCACGTTTAAGTGGTTTAGTTAGAATATCGGCTATGTTGTCTTCCGATGAGACCTTTTCTATAGAGATATTCCCTTTTTGAACATTATCGCGAAGGAAGTGATGACGAATTTCAATGTGTTTTGTTCGTGAGTGTTGAACGGGATTCTTACTTAAGTCTATAGCCCCTTTGTTATCACACATTATTGGAATGTCGTCTAACCTAACGCCATAGTCTATGAGAGCTTGTTTCATCCATAGAGCTTGTTGACATGCCTTTTCGACGCTTACATATTCCGCTTCGGTTGTGGAGATGGCAAGAGCGGTTTGCTTCTTCGAAAACCAAGATGTTAGGCAACATCCCATAAACGTGCAAACACCACTAGTGCTCTTGCGATCTACGTAATCTCCCGCATGATCCGAATCCGCATACACTATTGTTTCTATGCCGGATCCCTTAGGATACCATAATCCTAAATGCGTAGTGCCTTTAATGTATCAGAAGATACGTTTAACCGCTTCTAGGTGAGAGGTTTTGGGATCCTCTTGAAAGCGTGCACAAAGGCAAACACTAAACATGATATCGGGTCTACTTGCCGTTAAGTATAATAAACTACTTATCATGCCTCTATATTTGGTATTATCTACGGACTCACCTTCTTCGTCTCTCGTGAGTTTGGTTTCCGTAGACATAGGGGTTTTTATTGGCTTAGAGTCTTCTAGTCCAAATTTCTTAAGCATTTCCTTAATATATTTTGATTGATTAAAAAATATTCCATCATCTAATTGTTTTATTTGTAATCCTAAGAAAAAATTTAGTTCCCCCATCATACTCATTTCAAACTCATCATGCATGATCTTGGCAAAGTCATCACACATTTCTTGACAAGTTGATCCGAATATAATGTCATCAACATATATTTGGACAATAATGAGGTTGGAGTCTTTCTTTTTAGTGAAGAGTGTGTTATCTACCATTCCCATGGAGTAATCATGTTTAATAAGAAAGGCTTTTAATCGATCGTACCAAGCTTTTGGGGCTTGTTTTAGACCATAAAGAGCTTTCTTAAGTCTATAGACATAATTAGGTTTTGCGAAGTCAATGAATCCCGGAGGTTGTGCCACGTAAACCTCCTCATTGATAAAACCGTTAAGGAATGCACTCTTCACATCCATTTGGTATAACTTAAAGTCTAGTGCGCAAGCATAAGCTAAAAGTATTCTTATGGACTCTAGTCTAGCTACGGGTGCATATGTTTCGTCATAATCAATTCCTTCTTGTTGATTATAACCTTTGGCGACTAACCTAGCATTGTTTCTAGTTACGATGCCATTTTCATCAAGTTTATTTCTATATACTCATTTTGTTCCTATAATGGTCATATCCATGGGATTTGGGACTAGTTTCCAAACATCATTTATTTTAAGTTGGTTTAGTTCCACTTGCATGGCCATTACCTAATTTCATCTTTTAATGCCTCATTTATATTTTTAGGTTCTATTGTTGAAATAAAGCAAAAGAAATTGCTTTTGTCTTAAGCTTGTGACCTAAGAGTTCTTTGATTTAGATTACCAATAACGTTTTCTAGGGGATGAGTTTTAGATTCTTTAATATTTACAATTTGATTATTTTCAAATGAAATGTCTTCAAGATCATCGCCTATGGGTTTTGTTTTATCCATAGTGGTTTAAGACTTTTTTGATGCAAAACTAATCCTACTTCTATGTAAATTAATATCCACTAACTCACTTTTTATCGTCTACGTGAGTTTGTGGCCATAGAAGATTTCCATTTCATAGTGGTTCATGGATAATCCATGTGAAAGAATGCTTCCTAATGAACAAATTATTTTAAAACTAGAAAGCCAACAAATGGCCTTTCTAGTAACTACCATATTTCCTAACTATCACTAATACTAAGTATATCATATACCAATCTATAATTTATGTAATTAGAGAGTGAGACGTACCTTAGCCTTCAAGGGAAATAACTTTAAAATCTTTAAGGTAGCAAGCTTTAAGGATGAGGATTTATGGAAATCATATATGAGTTCTTCAATTTGTTTGACGAACACAAAGGATGCTTGTAGATGATTAACCTCAAAAGATATGATGAATTAGCCATTTGGTCCCCATCGTTTCATGGGTCTAAAGTTATTGTTTCTGAACATGTTTTGCATTTGATTCGGATATATGCACGGTGAACATCTTTC
>BQNB010067303.1:12832-34246 GCA_026074375.1 Tanacetum coccineum | reverse complement strand
CAGAAGGTAAAACAACCATTGGGACAAAATGGATTCTAAAGAACAAGCGGGATGCCAGAGGTATTGTGGTAAGGAATAAAGCTAGGATAGTGGCTCAAGGTCACAGGCAAGAGGAGGGCATTGATTATGATGAGGTATTTGCACCAGTAGCAAGGATTGAAGCTATTCGACTGTTTTTAGCTTTTGCTTCTTATATGGGATTTTTGGTATACTAAATGGATGTGAAGAGTGCCTTTCTCTACGGGGAGATTAAAGAGGAAGTTTATGTGACTCAACCTAAAGGATTTGTGGACCTTCAAAATCCCAAGCTGGTTTACAAGTTTGTAAAGGCATTGTATGGACTTCATCAAGCACCAAAGGCCTGGTATGCTAGATTGTCTACTTTCTTGCTGAATTATGGTTACCGAAGAGGCACTATTGACAAAACTCTCTTTCTCAAGAAGAATTCCAGAGATATCATCCTTGTACAAGTGTATGTGGATGACATTATCTTTGGATCCACAAAGAAGGCCTGGTGTGATGAGTTTGAAATACTGATGAAAAGTGAGTTTGAGATGAGTGCTATGGGTGAATTAACATTCTTCTTAGGACTACAGGTCAAGAAACAGTCTGATGGGATTTTTATTCATTAAGAAAAATATGTGCATGATATCCTAAAGAAGTTTAATTTGGAAAGTGTGAGAACTGCCACAACTCCATATGAAGCTCCAAAGCCTAAATCCAATAATGAACCTGATGATGTTGTTAATGTTCATCTATACAGATCTATGATAGGTTCACTTATGTATTTGACAGCTTCAAGACCTAATATCATGTTTGCAGTTAGTGCTTGTTCAAGACATCAAGTTACACCTTTAACTTCCAACTTGAATGCATTAAAGAAGATCTTTAAGTATCTTAAAGGCCAACCTAAATTAGGTCTTTGGTATCCAAGAGATTCATCTTTTGTGTTGGAAGCTTATAGTGACAGTGATTATGCTGGTGCTCATGGTGATAGGAAATCCACAATTGGAGGATGTCAGTTTCTAGGTAGGAGGTTGATTTCGTGGAAATGCAAGAAGCAAACCATTGTGGCTACCTCTTCCACTAAAGCTGAATATGTTGCTGCTGCAAATTGTTGTGGACAGGTACTTTGGATACAAAACCACATGTTGGACTATGGGTTCAATTTCATGAACACTAGAATTTTTATTGATAACCAAAGTACAATTTCCATAGTTAAAAATCCAGTTTTTTACCAAAGAACAAAGCACATTGAGATTAGGCACCATTTTATCAGGGATGCAAATGAGAAACATCTTATTCAAGTGCTTAAAATTCACACTGATGAAAATGTGGCTGATCTGTTAACCAAAGCCTTTGATGGACCTCGATTTAATTATTTAGTAGTCCATATTGGAATGCTCAATCCCTGATTACAGTGATTGAGGGGAAGCATAAGCCTAAGGGGAGGCTTATTGTTGTATAGTTTGTATTCTAACAATTTTGCAGGTCATAACTTGTATTTGTGCAGTTTGAAGTCTTGAAATATGGGTTTTTGTTATTTTTTACTCATTAATACTAGTAGTTCCAATTGATGCTGGTTGGACATTGATTCTGCTGGTAAGTTTAGTGTTTCTGCTAACAGAACAATTACTACTACTGGTAGTACATGGTTCCTGCTGTTGGTTCGATGATCCTACTGGTAGCTCTGTAGTTCCTGCTGACAGACTGATTTTCCTGCTGGTAGTTTCATGTTCATACTGGTTGACTACTTTTCCTGCTGGTTTCGAGGGATATTGATACTGTTGAGTTTAAAACAAACGTAAAGATAACGTTTAACGGTATTTTTGCCACTTAATTAGGGCTTGGGTGTTGGCTTATCACCACACAACAAATGGTTTTCAGTTCACCATGCCTAACAAGCATAAGAACTGGCTAGTTCAAGAGCAAACGACTGCTTGGTAAATACCTATCAAATCCGTTGATGGTTGCCAGGTTACCCAAAACTGGATGGTTTTCACTTGCCATATTCTTGGAATGAAAAGTGGCTAGTCTATAGCAAACGACTCATGGTAAAGACTTTCTCAAATCCGTTGATAGCTGTAATAGTTTGCTAAAAACTATATGGTCTTCACTCACCAGGTTGTTATAACAAAGAGTGGCTAGTCCAAGGGGGTACGGCTCTTGGTAAAGACATCCTCAAATCCGTTGCTGGCTGTGATGATTTGCCAAAAATCATTAGGGTAATTCAACTCACCTTTGATTCACGTTCTAAGAGTTAGACTGGTTACTAGTTCACCAGGGTGACTCCATGATTCCACCAAAGGACTAGCTAGCCCAAGAGTGAGCAGCTACTTGGTAAAGGCTCATCAAACCTACTCATGTTGCTTAGGTGGTTCTATTGTAGCTACTGGTTCAAGGAATGTAGAGCTTCAGAGTCCGCTGGTGTCTACGTCTCACGTCTTCATAGTCAGCATATATGCTCATTTGCTCATATGCTGGTCAAGTGTTTTGCTGTTGTTCCTAGTCAAGTCTCAATCCTCAAGGCAAAGATCTATCTAGAAAATTGAAGTTAACTATGTCAAATTCAAGTTTAGGGGAGGATTGTTAGGAATTATTAATTTTGTAAGTTAGTATTCCTTCTGGTAGAATGCTTATAGTTCCTGCTGACAGGTATGTAGTTCCTGCTGGTAGAGTTATTATATCGTTCCTGTTGTTAGTACAATTGGGTTCCTGCTGGTAACATAGTTCATGCTGGTAACATAGTTCATGCTGGTAGCATAGTTCATGCTGTCAGTAGTAATAGTCAACCCGTATGTTTAGTAGTTAGTTGAGAATAATTGATTATGATGAGATATATTAGGAAGAGATAATGCATATCTTCTTTACGCGTATACTCTACGCAAATTAGGGTTTCTCTAGTATATAAGAAGTATTCGGCCAAAGGTTGTACACATCTTGAAAACACTTTTTAATAGTAATATAGATCTATAGAGGATCATTGTTATTTAGTTATTCTTCTTTAACTCTATTGTTTTTACTCCGCATAAACTTTAGTTTATTGTTAGAGTCTCTCCTGTAGTTTGCTTGTGATTACATAAGTATTCTACAAACCCTAAAGGACTCAAAGATCTGTCTAGGACTGGACCAACAGTCTTGAGTGGCTAGCTTTAGGGAGAATTAAGGCTGTCAAGATCGCAATCTCACCTAGGATCGTTTTTGTCTTTGCAAGATCGAGATCGTAAGATCGGATCGAGATCGTAAGATCCTACCAATTTATCATGTTCTGTAAGCAACGGATAAACCAGTCAAACTATTTTTATTCTACTCATCATCAAAGATAAATTTATATAATATCCTCTTGAAAATGTTAAAGTTCAAATTTAAAATACCAAAGTAAAAGTAAAACACAAAAAGTCAAGTTTCAATCGTCACATTCACGATTTAGCGAGATAAAATTACATAACATGGGTAATAAACGTCTCAAAACAAAGTACATCACTAGTATCACTATAATTAAGCTATCTAAATTAAAACTTAAAGGTTAATAGTTAAAAATATGAAAAGGTAAAAGAAAAAACAACAATTACCTATAAGAAACTTTTTGCTTCATGTAAATAGAACATGAGAAGAAGAACCCTAATTTGTTTCATGTAATTTTAATTTGGGAAAGTAGATAATTAGGTTTATTGATTAGAAAATCTGAAAATAAAACGTCAATATTCTTACTGAGATCAGCAGACTCGTATTGTTCTTTTTGGGGCCTCAAAAAGTAATGGGCTAGTAAGTATGTAAGTCGGGAAGTTAGTAACTTGTTAATTTGGTAAACTCGTATCGACACGCGATCTTACGTGCGAGTTTACGATCTTACTTACAATCCTACCTATGATACGATCCTACATTGATCCTACACGATTTTATCTGGAGGGCACGTAAGATCGTACAATCTTACATGTAAACTCGCGAGTTTGAATGCCTTGGGGAGAATATTTGGCGTGGGAGCACGCTTTGGCACCTATGAGTTATTGACGGCTTTCTATAAAGGTGGATTGTTCATCTTTTTGGCATTATACTTATTGGTTAGTTTAGTAATTTCTTATTGTTATTTGTTTGTAGATGACATCTTATACTTGTATAAATTGTAATATTTTGATCATAGAACTGCATTCACTTTATTTAGATGGTCGACAAGACAATTATGTCTACGTCTCAGAGGCTCTTATGGCAGGGATAGCAGCGGGTGCTGTGGAATCACTCATGAGTTCACCATTTGAGCTTTTTACAATCCGTTCACAAGTCACAAGCGCTTCTCGTGTCCCAAAATCCTCCACAGCTTTACAAATAACGTCTGCATCATCTTCAATTGCAAAAGTACTACGTAGGTATACTCCAGATGTCAAGGCACTGAATCATTCAGTTGGTCTATTGTCCACCCTAAACACCATTATAATTAAGATGGTTTCTAATGATGTGTTTTGGTAAGCTTATGCATTTATGCTAACAAGTAAGTGTTTGCTAATTTGCTATCTGCTAGACATTGGATTCTTGTAAGCTGTCCGGGTTTGAATGTTTGAAATGCTCATTAAGCTGGTAAGTAGTTATGAATAAATAATCCCAAACACTCATTAGACCAATCGATCTATATAATTGTATACTGTGAACTGTGATTCTGTTTTGTGTGTTTTACCGCTGTCGTGCTTATGATGTCTTAAGCTAAATTTCACACTCCCTTCAGTTGACTAGTAATTTCCACGGTCTATGCAAGCGGATCGGGCTGGATGGCCCTTAGTCATTTAGTGGCCTATCTTGGTGTTTGACTTCTATTTTGGGTTCTTGAAAAATCTTGCAGGCAAGAAGACTATTACTTGATCCAGCAATTCATGAGGAGTGGACACGATTAAAGGTACTTTGATATTGAATGATAATAGTTTAAATATTTGAGGCTCTATTATCATATATACTAAAGTTGGTTACAAAAACGACAGAATGTGTTATCGTTTTGCCATTGGGCTACAGTTAGCCTGTTTTATCCAGCCCACAAAACATACACAAATACAATCCATAACACAACAAATACACAGGTTGAATTAAAACCAGGTCTGATTCTTCATCTAATCCCACTGCTTCATCACCTCTCATCACAAATCGAGAACAGGTATGTGGTTTTATAAAATTCAGTTTCTCTTTTAAATTTGGGGGAAAAATTTAACTTTAACCATATCATAAATTTGTTTTAGCGGTTTCATGTTTTGTGTTTCAGAGTTCTTATACACAATCCAGAAAGAAAAGAGAGAAACGGCAAAAACACAACTCTCACAAGATAATCAAATTTACTATCAAATAATCTGGTGCAGCAACTGTGTCAAACTTCTATTAACTGTGATTTGCTAATTGTGTCAAAAACATGACTCTGGTAATTGTGTCAAAAACATGACTCTGGCAATTGTGTCAAACTTCTATTAACTGAGAATGTTCTGTTACGTGCTAATTGATGCTGATATTACCTTTTTCCCCATTATTTTGCATATGTAGATTGCGAAGGTGGTAACTAATAAGCACCTTTCTTATTGCATCGTTTGTTAGCAAAATGTAGTACAAATTTGGTGTCATTGTCATTTGCTTGTGTGTAGCTAAATGCAGGTATTAGTACACAATTGTTGTTAAGCTTGTTCAATGTGAAAGGTGTTCTACACTTTGGGGAGATGTGACAATCCCCAAGTTATGGGCTCATACCGGCTTGTGGTTATGGCAGGTATATGATCAAAGGCTAGTTATTCAGGTTAAAATTTTCATGTATACAAAATTACGATTTTCTAACATAAGTAACAACATATCTATTCTCAGTTTCCCACAATTATAACTTTGCCACTATAGAGAAATGGAGAAGGGCATGAAGACGAGTTACCTTTGGAATCTGATGGACAAACTACACAAGAACAATCAGCTACTTAAAGTTCTCTGACTACAATAATGACACAACCACAGAAAACAAAAAGTACTTCAAAGACAATATTTTTAACAAAGGATGATTTGTAATGTTTATTGCAATCTCTTATAACGTATGTTTGAGATTGGCTATAGCTGACATGGGCTGTTTGAGAATGATTAATTAAATTGCTGCTATAATGGGAATTAGACTGTTTGTGATTACCTTTTGAGTTTAGTGCATGTAGTGGGTCTGTTTGGGATTGCTTATTAAAACTGCATAAAAGTTTATGATCAGTTTCAGTAACCAATCCCAAACGGCCCACATTTTTTTTTGTTTAAAAAAACTATATAAAGACCGGTTTATACAATAACAACCGGTCTTAAAGAACGCTTTTAGACTGGTGTGAGACCCGGTCTTTATATACAAATGAACCGGTCTTAAAGATTTTCTTTTAGACCGGTGGCTGGACTGGTCTTTATGTTAACACTCTTTTAGACCTACCCCATATAAGACCCCCTTTGTAACCGGTCTAAAAGCCATTTTCAACCGGTCTAAAAGGACGTTTTTGTAGTAGTGATCCATGCTTTAGATTTTAACTTATAATTAGAAGCAAAGATTTTAACTAACCCCCAATTATATGAATTAGCAATTGCGTATATACATATTCAAGTACAGTTAAGCTTTGTTCAAAAAAAGTACAGTTAAGCAATTTATAAATTTAATTAATGTTCTTTAGATGCACTTTTTTAGTATAAAAGAAATTGTTTGTTTAGTAACTACACTCTAATTATAAGTGACCAGTGAGCAATTGTTTATCTAATTAATATTTTAATAAAATAAGCAAGTAAGGGATCATACTTTTTTTTAATATTTCTAACCGATAAGAGCTATGATAAATAAAATGGTACATAAAAAAATTATATCATGAAAAAAATACCTTGTTAACAAGAAATAACAAAGATAATAAAACAATATTTGGTTCATACCTTCCTGATTGATTTCTTTGTTGTCACAGGTACCGCCTAAAGAAGCCATTAATGTGGTTGGCATTAAGTAATAGTTCAAAAGAAGATGAATCTATGCTTTAGATTTTTACTTACGAGGCATGCAGACCCGTGCGATGCACATGAGTTGTATCTAATTGTTGATTGTGTACGGTTGTGTGAGTTAGGGAGGTGTAAGTGTGCTGGTGCACGTAATTGAAACGTGACGCGAAATGTTTAGCGAAATTGTTATATAATTCTTCGAGTTATAAGTTGCATTAACATTCGACTTGTATATCTTGTAAGATATCTTATTTTTATTACCTCATTGACCCATTGGAGTCGGTTCGATAAATCATAACCCGAATCGGCTCATATATAACTGAATTGGTCTAAATTGCCACAATGCCACCTTTAACTATGTTATTTTAATTTGTTAATAACTAATCTCCTATGTTGTTTTAATTTGTTAATAACTAATCTCCTATCTTTACAGACGATAAAGTTGAATTCCAACCAAATCAAAGCCCCTTAAACGAATTATTTTTTTTGAACGGCGGCATATTATTAGAAAAGAACTAGCAAGATGCTAGAAATTACAAAGGCGATTTAAGCCAGTCAGTCCAACTAATACATTTCTTTCCTCTAGATTTTAACCAAGAAAAAGAAAAACACTGAATGTTATCAAAAACTTTACATTTTCTCATGTCTTGAGAATTGAAAATGTGGTTATTCCTAAAACGCCAAAGCATCCAACAACTGGCGGCAAAAATAACATAAGCTCGGTCTTTCTCGACTTTTGAAGCTTTCCACGAGGTGTACCATATGTCCCATTCATCACAGGAAGATAACGTCGGGATTTTAAGGTCACACCAACCACGAACAAGCCTCCAAATATTGGAAGCTGCACTACAAGAGAAAAAGGCATGAGAATTGGACTCAACATGCTCGGAACATACCAGACATAATATCGAATTAATATCTAAACAACGAGATGAAAGGTTAAGACGATGAGGAAGTCTATCATGAAGCAAACGCCACATGAAAATGTTAACCTTCCGAGAGATAATCTTACACCATCTTGTGCTTGGGAGGGAATTAGCAATTATGCAATTATCAATATGTTTTCGAATGAAACTTACTGAATAAGAACCATCAGTAGAAAGAGAGGAGACGACACAATCCCTATCAACCTCAACATTCAACGAATCAATATCCATGAGAAGGTTATTAAGATCTGCAAGAGCTCTCCCACCATTTACAGGACGACGCCAATCCCACGCCCAAAGACCATTAACAATTCTATCTCTAACAAGGCAATTTTGATTCTTTTCTAGGCGAAATAACCTGTTAAAGCAAGAACAAAGAGGAGCATCACCCAACCAAGTATCTTTCCAAAAGCGTATCATAGAGTCATCACCAACTTGATAACGAAGAGAATTCAATGGGACATAGCCACTTGAATGAAGATGATATATCATGCCAACTATACGAGCCCAAAGACCATTGGTTTGGCAGCCTTTAAGCTCAATACCAGCTTCATTGCCATGAATCGATTTTAAAACCTCAACCCAAAGAGCAGATGGTTTATTAAGCAAACGCCATCTCCATTTGAGAAGCAAGGAGTTATTGAAAGCTTTTAAACTTCCCACTCCTAAACCGCCTTTATCAAGAGAAGCTAAAATGTTAGACCATTTGATCCAAGCAAGCTTCCTAGAGTCACCTGTAGCACCCCAAAAAAACGAGGCACGAAGACTTTCAAGAGTCTTAAGAACAGCTTCAGGAACTTTAAAGATGGAGAAGTAATAGATACCAAGGCTTCCTAACACCGATTTGATAAGAGTTAAACGACCACCTGAAGATAACATGTTTGCCTTCCAACCTGATAATCTAATTTTGAAGCGCTCGATCAAACTGTTCCAATTGGCTATACGGTTCATGTTCGAACCAATTGGGAGACCAAGGTAGGAAAAAGGAAGATTACTAGCTGAGCATCCAGTACCTGCTGCCATACTCTCTATGTCATCGGAAGAAACCCCCACTCCATATAGATTTGACTTAGAGATATTGATTTTCAAGCCTGAAGCAAGGTAGAAGACATTTAGGATACAGATGATGTTGTCCATATCACATTGGTTCCATTCGGAAAGAATAATAACATCATCGGCATAAAATAAATGAGAAAACCGAATTTCCGAGGACCCGATCTTAACACCTTGGAAAAGATTTACCGTCAACCCGTTCTTAAGAGCAATGTGAAGGTCTTCCATAACTATGATGAATAAGAAAGAAGACAATGGATCTCCTTCCCCCAATCCTCTTTTTAAAGAGAACTCCGATGTAGGACTTCCATTGACAAGGATAGAAGCCCTTGAAGACTTTAAACTAGCCATAATCCATTTACGCCAAGTACTACTAAAACATAATTTGTATTGAAGTAAAAGAATGGTTACATGATTCAGCTTCTTGTTACTATTTTACTGGTTTAAAAGACTCGGTAGTACATGCTTACCCTCACACTAAAACCTAATAAAAACCAATATCTTGTAAGCTTGAGAAAATTTGGATTATCAAGATTCAAGAATCAATTTATAATGTTTAATAGTACTTTATGGTTACTCCTACCATACAGTACTAACAAAAAGGTATGAAAAATAGCAGGTTTGACACAATATTCTTCCAAACACATATTTGTGTATAATTGTTTGTTATAATAAGCTAAAGAATAGACACTTATTTATTTTCTTAACTTTTGCACATAATCATCATTTTAGCTAACTTACTTTCGGTTTGTGTTTTCTTCACTCATGTCTTGCATATTGTCCTGCATTACCCTGCAAACTACATAAACTCAACTATATAAGATACATATATTCATGATAGCAAACCGTTGCAACTCTAATAATGGGAAAGAAAACTAACTTAACCCGTTCATCTAATCTATGGTCTTGTGTGGAAAGTCTTTAACTTCTGCCTGTAGCCAAACACCAAAAGTTGATCATCCATTGACCAAGACTCGTCAAAAAGAATTGGGATAATGCAGGTAGCAATTTTGACCCACTACTAATAAATGGGTTGATTCGGTTAATGTATTATATCGGCCGAGTCGAATAGATGAAAGTAAATTTACAACTAAAAAGAAAACGGGTCAAAAGGGTTGAAAATAGCCAGATCCAAGAAGTGTTTCTTAATGGTAAAACCTCTTAATCAGCATTCAATTTTCTTTAATATATAGTTTTTGGGACACCGGTCGATCCAACCTGTTTTGTTCCAACACCAATAGTTGTTTTGATATGACCTATCAACATATCTCCCTAGTTATATAATGAAGCCCCTCTAGTTTTTTTTTTCTATAATATATATCTTCAAAATTCTGTTTTTTAAATAATTGTTAACCGCATAAAAAATTTCAATTTTTACACCTGCATTTGTTTGGCTCCGCTGCTAAGCCATTAAATCCTACATTTGCGTACTTTCATTGATTGGAATTCAGTGATCTATTTGTTTGGATGACAGTTAAAAAGCAGTGTATTGTAAACTGCTTATTTAGAAATCCCAATATATACCATGGTGCACCAATGGCATATAACAAAAAACTTTGAAGCCACATGTAGGTTCTAACTAAAGCTTGAATGTGTAACGAAGGTGCATAATGTAAAACATAGACAAAACGTTGGCAAAGTACTTCCCGCTCTTCTCAGCGCATTGCAAATAAATTTCAAGTGTAAAACTACATTATAGTGAGCAAAAAAAAGACGGCCTTTTCTCATCTCATATCCATGTCCGCCTTACAAAAGCTGGAACTGTCGATTCCTGAGTAACCTTACTATATGATACAAAATAACGTTTTACTTAAAAATTCAATCATGTCAACATTATTTATTGAATGGGGACACTTTTTGACTTTTTTGTAAATCTTGATCAAATTTGTTGAGGGAAGTAGTGTCCTACTTTCTGGTGTGGATTTGCTTCCCCATTATTATATTGATAGATATTTTTTAGTGCCTGGGAACTAAGAAACAATTACATGTTGTATTGATGGTTCTGTGTTCTAATGTCGTGAATAGCCTATTCTGGATGTCAAGCCATATCTACCATACTGTGACAGCATCGAAGGAGCGGTTGTACCCCCATTGGGTTAAGGTATCCCCCTTTGACCTCGAGCTAGTTTATTGGGTATATATGGAAATCATGTCTGTTTGTGTACACAAATAATATCACTCGATTTAGTAAATAATCTACATATATGGGTGCTAATAGTTTAAAATATGTGTATGATACTAAAAATTTAAGCTTACCGGTTAAGATTATCATTGTTAACTTTCCCAGAGTAGCCGCAACACCAAGTACATCCCTAAAATGAGCAGCCTGATTACGATGACGTTTCAGTTGGGAAAAGATTGCAACAGCTGATTTCTCGTGTTTCATAATATCTCCAACAGTTGCCTCTTTGCTCTGCATATGTGAAAGATCGTCGTTTTCAACCTTGGGTGTAGTTGATGAATGATACTTCCCCCAAAGTAACTATGATACAGATAATAAATTAAAATATCAATGTAAATATAAAATAGTCTATACTTGTACAAATTAACTAAACTATAATAATATACCTTGCATATCAGAAATTGCATCTGCTCTATTAAATGCCACCATTTGAGCTCCATGGATCCACCCATTCAGTGGGTTGTAATTAGATGAGTCAAACCGTATCCCCTTAGGATGCACCCTCAAAATATTCGTCTGAGTGAACCTGAAGCAAGCCATATAGTGAGAGATATTTATTTTGCAAACAAATATAATATTTCATTAAGATTTAATCAATACCTGACAATCTGAGGGCCATGAGTTTTAGCTGCCTTCTCAAGCGCTTGCTCACTTAAGCTAAGACGCCCGACTTTATCAGGCTCAACCTTCAGCCAATCATCTAAACCGCCCTTACCCTTTCCAGCATGAATAGCTATGAAATTCCTATATTCAGGGGCACAATTGTCATCTTGAAAATCTTCCTCTTCTTCATATTCGTCTTCCAAATCCTCGTGCTAAACCATTGTCAATTAGCAACAAACCCAATGTATATTCCTGATTATGTAATTGAATAAATTAGTAAATTATATATAAGTACCTTAAAGTCAGCAGTACTCCTGGATTTAAAGCTGGGAATTTCAGGTGGTGCCAGCGGGAGTGGCAGGAGTCGCGCGCGTGATAGTGAGGGCGGGGAGGATGGTGATGATACGGGGCGTGAGGATGGTGGCGATGACACGAGTTAGTCGTGTTATATGTTCATTAGTATGGTACATTATTTCTTTATGTTTATCATGTGGACTATTGACTTGTTTCCCTAGTATGCTACATTTAAACGCTTGTTTCCCTAAACTATCATGTGCACATATTCGGCTTTTGGACGATTTCGCTATATTAGATTTTGGTTTTGGTACAAGTTGTGGTGTATTTTGTATTGCGAGATGCGTTTACTTTGTATTTGTGTTTTGGTACAAGTTGTGGTGAGTGTATACAGGTTTTGGTAGATTTTTTCCGGAAAAAATGGTAGATTTTTTCCGGAAAAAATCTGGAAATGCCTGCTGTGCAGGCAAATTATAAAAAAAATCTGCAGACTTTTCCCCAGCGACATGTCGCTGGGGAAAGGGGACAGTAAACGACAAAATAGTCGTGGTGCAAGCGTTGACAAGTCAACGAATATCAAAGTTACCCCAGCGACATGTCGCTGGGGAAACTCCCGCTAAAAGACAAAACAGTCAAGGTGAAAAGCGTTGAAAAGTCAAACACAAAGGAAATGTGCAATTAACTTAAGATTTTATCATTAACTTAAAATATTTTATTTTAGTCAGAAGTTTCCCCAGCGACATGTCGCTGGGGAATATAGTGTCACCGTGGCACCAATTCCTTGACCAAAAAATACGTGGGGCCCACTTTTTGCTGGGGATTGTCGCTGGGGAACGTTTTGTCATCGAGCTTACCCCATCAATGTTTCCCCAGCGACATGTCGCTGGCGAAAGGTGTCAGAATGTTGCTGGGGAAAGGGTTAATCACTGTAGTGAATATTTCATTAAGACTTAATCAATACCTGACAATCTGAGGGCCATGGGTTTTAGCTGCCTTCTCAAGCGCTTGCTCACTTAAGCTAAGACGCCCGACTTTATCAGGCTCAACCTTCAGCCAATCATCTAAACCGCCCTTACCCTTTCCAGCATGAATAGCTATGAAATTCCTATATTCAGGGGCACAATTGTCATCTTGAAAATCTTCCTCTTCTTCATATTCGTCTTCCAAATCCTCGTGCTAAACCATTGTCAATTAGCAACAAACCCAATGTATATTCCTGATTATGTAATTGAATAAATTAGTAAATTATATATAAGTACCTTAAAGTCAGCAGTACTCCTGGATTTAAAGCTGGGAATTTCACCGCCCCAAGCTTCTGCAGCTGACTCATTCTCTCTGTGTGAACCCATTGTACCTGCCTTACTTTCTTGCGTTTTAAGGTATTCTTTAGGAGGTTTAGTAGATATAGTAACCCTTCTTTTCAAAGATTCTGGAGAACGAAATTCACTTAAACTTTCTGCATCTGGAGTAAACAGCATGTCTCCAAACGTTTCAGTAACCATCTACAATTTAGCCACAATAGAAACGAATGAAATAGAGATCACACGTAAAGGCCTAGAAAGTTTTACATAAACAAATTTTCCTTCTGTTTATCATCAAACTGTTGACATTACCTTTTAATGTTTGAGCTCCCATCATTGCCCATATCACTTCTTTCTTAGCCCATGTCCAACCTAAGGTCCATCCGGGAGGTTAGATGTGGCGGTATTGCTGGAAATTATACTTAGTAACGACGGCCTGCAGAAAAAAATATTATGATATGAGTAGCCACATCAAAGATCTTAATTGCACATGTACTATTTGTGATTACAAACTTCAAACTGCCAAAAAATGTTTATTGATACTTACAACATAGCCATCAGGGGTCCAAGGCATGACATCCCACTTGATTGTGATGTTTCCATTTGGGTCGAGTGCATTATATGCTTTTACAAATTAACAAACAAATATAAAGGTCAATAGTTACTCGATGCCAATTACTTAAATTTGCAGAATATGCACTAACATTTGAGATTAGCTTATCTAAACATTTGAGTGGTAAGAATTTCTTATATATTCTGCAAGTAGCTTTACATATAAGAATTTTTTATATATTTCATATGCACAAACGTTTAGAAATTTCTTATATATTGCAAATTTAAGTGGTAAGAATTTCATATGCACAAACGATTTTGGTGATGCATCTCGACTTTCGCCTCAATAATATTTTGTTTGTAGAACCGAAAAAAAGATAATCGTAAGCACAATTCTAATCATTTCACTCAAACACTCGTAAAAGGCGTGTTTCTCTTCTTATCCTCTAAAGATGCATCATGTTACTTCAGTCGCATGGTCGAATCCAAACACAATTTTGTGATAACCTGATTCAAGCATACCTTATTCTTAATTTCTATAGTAGCCTAATCCAAACACACCTTATCGTCATTTTTGTAGCGGCATGATCCTAACGTATCTTAAGTCCGCAACAACCTAATATAAATATCAAGTCTGTTGCTAAAACAATATCCGATACATATGAAAATTAAGAGAAGGTAGCATATATTTCTAGTTCAGCCTCATAAGCGGCAGTTATGAAAGACAAGACACCTTGATTAATCAGTTTCTTTAACCACTAAGTATCACGCTTGTCAAACTACACCTCTTTGATTAATCATTTTCTTCATTATACAACATAAAATAAAAGCAAACAAAAAGCAGAACAGATTCAAACATTGAAGTTGCAATCTAAGCTTTATATATTTCCAGAATAACATTTAACTTAAGTTAGCATAAAAAGTGGCCTTAACCGCATAAAGTTCCTAAAGACTGGTTTGTTTACCATTTTAGATTTTCGTTATAACTATCTCAAAAAGCTCGTTGGCACGGTTAATGAACTTAAAAGGTGTTAGGAGCAGCATTGTTTCAAAACCCATACATAACTCGATAAGCCTGCTACTAAACTAACCAAGAGACCTCAATTAAATACGTCATGCATATATCACAGCCAACAAATAAAACGGTTAACTTCGTTGTTACAGCAGCGTCAGGTCTGTCTTGGAGATGCTTTTACATTCTCCAAGTTTCTTTTTCTAACACGACATTAAGCGTACGAAAGTGTGTAAAATTTAAAACAATTTCATTGATACTTATAAAAGGTTCAGTCGAAACTTACATGTAGCGGCATTAGAAACATCATCGAATACTACAACGCTTTAGCTTGCGATCACGCCCCTCCGCATATACTTTATTATGCAGCAACCTGAACCAAACAAACTTAATTTAGGTACTCAAGGCATAAGGCTAAAAGAGAGAGAGATATATAGTGATAAAGTCGGGCCGGGTCCAAAATTTAAAAATAAAAATGCAAATGGATCCGGTTTTTACCCTAAAAAGTTGGATAGATCCGAATTTATTATTAAATATTCAAACGGACCAGGTCAAATTTTGGGTTTATTATAAAATATTCAATTGCAATCCTGGTGAAAATTTAGTAAAGTGTGTTTGTTTATATTAGGGGACGTTTGATACGGTGGAATTGAAAGCAGGGAAATGGAATGAAAGAGCATTATCGTCTTTGTTTGTACTTGAGAATGGAACCGTTGATTCACATCCCATTCTCAACATTCTCTTAAATTAGTGATAAAAGGAGAGAATTGGTGGACAAAAGATAAGACTTCTATGATTGATTCTCTCGTTCAGTACTATTATCAACGTTTTTGTTTTAAACTTCATTATTCAAATGCTCATATCAATATTTTGTTGTTTGAGTTTCTTCGGTGTTAATCGGGTTACCACATCGGGTTCGGGCCAATTCGGGTCGGGTCAAGCCGGATTGAGGGTTAAATTTCCATACCCGAACCCGATCTTATTTGAACCCGAGTATACTCGAGTTCGGGTCAACTCGGATCGGGTCAACTCGAATTTGAGTAAGCTAACAAAAAAAATCTATTTTTTACTCTTCTAAATTGAAAATCTATAAATTTATATTAAAAAAATAAAAAAAAATCTTTATTCGTGTTAATCGGGTTGACCTGAACCCGAGTTAGCCAAAACATTTCAACCCGATACCCAACTCTATTTAGAACTCGGGTTAGTCGGGTTGACCCGAATAACCCGAATAAGATTTTTGACCCGAGTGACCCGACCCAAATAGGCTTATTCGGGTTCGGGTTCGGGTTCAAGTCGGGTCAACTTCTTTATGTAATTGAATTGAATGTTTAAAAAAAATATTATATTATGTAATTTAATTGAATGTTTAAAAGAAAATATTATATGATAAAATTCTTTTTTATTATGATGGATAAATTAACTAAACAAGAGAATGTTTTATATCACACGTCTTCTTTATTTATACCAAACAATGGAATCGTTATTATTTCTCCACCTCATTCACTTTCTCTACGATTCCAAACGTCCCCTAGTATTTTAGTTATCTTAAATATCAATACTTATTTTAATAATAGATAGTTTTCATAAAAGCAAGATGAAAAAAGTAATTCTAAATGTCAATACAAATTTTAATGAGCAGTTTCTATATAAATGATAAAGATCCTTTCATGTTCAATTTGAATATAAAAAGTAAAGTTGAAGTTTGTGCGCGTAAAAAGTTTATCATTTTATAAATTTAAGGTCCCACAATATTTATCCTTGTATAAAAGCAAGTTGAAAAAGTAGTATGGTTCTTGCCTAAGACCACTCCACCATAGTATGCAACTACTGACACTGAGCCATTTAGGTAAACCTTTCACCCACTCCTGTCGCATTACAACAGTAACTTTGACTTTTTTTTCTTACATTGATATGCATTTATTTTTTAGAAAGTGTATTTGTTTAACCTTTTCATAACCGTCTTGAAAAGTGATAATAATACATATTTGGCGATAGATTTTTGAGATTTACTAACAAATAAGCAAAACTGTGTTGTATAGCATTTAACAATATATAATCATTGTATTTATATTTTATAACAATTCTAATGCAGAAATTAAACATGCTTTTATGCCAACTCTACTAAGATGGTATTTCAGTCACAATGTAAAACTGTGTTGTATAGCATTTAACAATAGATAATCATCTACCTACCTACTATATAAAATAAGTTTTATAAAAACTCATCTTCAATTGATAATCATCTACCTACCTACTATATAAAATAAGTTTTATAAAAACTCATCTTCAAGCATAAATTGTAAAAAAATGACACCTGTCCCAGCAAAAATAATCAATGGCTCCCCTTCAATATAGTCTTCAGCATTTACTCCCTCCAAAAACAAACTAAAAAAGACCCTAAAAAGACGGTGGATGCAACAATCCGATCAACAAAACATAAATCAAGGATGAATGAAATTCGTAAAGATCAAAAAATCCCCAAAATTAAGTCTTCAATTAGTATTATGATCGAAGAATTTGTTTGGAGAATCTTGTCAAGGAAATAAGATCTCACAACCCAACATGATTATGTATAAATAAATTTAGGGTTTATGTATGATCAAAAAATCAAACAGGTAATAATTTTATTACAAATCATTAATATAACACATGTTCATATTTGATTGTTGATTTGTGTTAAGTATTGTAATAAAGAGCTATTTTAATATATCAACAAAGAGGTTTCATTTTTCAGAACATTATTTACTTTTTTTAATACATAGGGACTCGATTGGTGTTACTTCAACGGGTCAAACAGAAATAACTGAGAAATCAGTCTCATAATAAAAAAAACGAGACGTCACTGCTCTGTCATTACTAGCAATTGTTGTCCAAGCTATTGAGCATGTGGCTCGGTTAACAGAGACCGATTATATAGGTAGATTAGCTAAGACGTTTAATACTAATTGAAGTAACAATTCATGATTCTATTTGTTTTGTCAAATTTAAATATCTTGATTACTCATTCATATTACCCGAAGAAAACTGAACATTTGCTTGCACTTGATGGAGCAAAGGAAAGACTTCAATTGTTTCAAGCTGACCTGTTGAAAGATGGGTTGTCGGATGCTGTGTTCATATTCCATCTACCTTCTTCATTAATACTGATAAACCGCAGTTTCAATTCCTATATCCTTTTTCCTTTGTCATGTTATAAATGAATAATATCTATAGAGATGGTCTTTTTTTATTTTGTGGTGATTTTAGGAAGATTTAAATGAATAATATCTATTGAGCATGTCGCTCGGTTTATAGGAAACGGAAATTTTCATGTTTTGGGCACCGCCTGTACAAAAACTATGATCCCATAGCAAGGGTTTTCAAAAAATTAGCCGAGGAAGTATTCTCGATTGTAGACAGAGATCCCCTTATCGAGGTATATAAAAGTTTTTTACCAAATAACATTTCTTTTATTGTTTCTATCGTCTATAGAATACTTATCCGCTACATGGTCTGCTTCTAACAGGTGGTTATCGCTTTGGAGCAAGTTGCACTATCAGATGAGTAATTTGTTAAACGCAAGTTGTACCCGAATGTTGACTTCTATTCCGGGCTGATCTACATGTATGATTTCTATCTTTTATTAAACTGATTATGTGTAAAAGATGGAGAGGCAGAGTCTTATATATATGAAATTAAGGTATTTTGCTTCTTTTTTTGTTACGTCAATATAATCATATCCTTGTGATCAACCATGCTGCATCTTCTAATAATATCGATCAACCACGTTTAAACGAATGTGTAAACAGAAAAAAGTTTTAAGAACCACTACAAGAAAAAAAAGGCTTTAATGACATATGGTAAATCATCACTATTAGAGGAAAATTCGTCACTAAACCAGTTTAATGATGAAAATCGACATCGTCACTTGTCGTTACAATAGCTCCGTCACAAATTTATAGTGACGAAATTGAATTTGTCACTAAATTAATGACGAACTAAAGTCGTCACTTAAGGGTGTGTGACAACCCATTTCTTGGCTACATCATTATTTTATGTAATTAGTGACGAAAGAAAGGCGTCACTTATTGGGTGAACTAACGAGCAACTAACGGAACTTTAACGTTAGACAGTGATGAAATACATCGTCACTATTCGTATCATATGACAAAAAGAAATTCTCAATTTCTTCTATTTCAATAACCAGAAAAGAAAATAGATATTTATATTATAAATCAAAAATATATATCATTCACTCGATAACTATTCGATCTAAGCATACAACATGTCACAACTGTGTCCACAATGTACCAACTTCCACTTAAAAATATCACACGTGTCTAACAAAACGAGAGCAAAAACGAACCTATTTGTAACATGCCAAAAAAGAAAGCTGTCAATCGTGACAAGAAGAAAAGCAGACTTGAGGCAAACTCATTACAGCCCCAAAACGAGATGGTTCAAGCTTGTGTTGTTTCAACCAAGTCGATATTTGAGAATGTGAAGCACTATCATCTTCCCGTGACTAAGTTTTATAGCCTGATTCATTCCACATTTGACTGCAAGAAATCAACGAACAATTATCATGAAACCTAAAATAAAATGGATGCAAATTTTGTACTATACACGAAATACAAAAAAGAGATCATGCTACTAATTAGTGAAGCGAGATTTACTAATTTCATGCTCCTATCTTGAGTAATAAGCAGATTCTAGTATGGTCTTAGTTCATCAACAAAACCACACATGACTGTACTCTACTAGCTTAACTATTACTAAGTTTTGTTTAGATGGTCTACACATAAGCCTACCTAAGTAGAAACTGCATATCTCAAGGACACTTGCTTTCTAAATGTATGAAATGTTTCTTAACCCTGAACCGACGCCATGATCTCAACCTTTGTTGGTTGACATATTAATCATTATTCATGTGAAAATACAATAATGCTGCAATATAAAAAGATAAGTAAATGTAAGACCAAACTAGTCTGTAGTACTGATTTATGTTTACACTAGTCTGCAATATTGAATTATATTGATCGACTTTGAAAACTCTCTCTCTCTCTTAATTAGTCAAAGCCTAAGCCGATGCTTTATGCTTAACACCTAGGTGGATTTTCCTGAGAGATCTAGTACTGATTTATGTTACACTAGTCTGCAATATTGAATTATATTGATCGACTTTGAAAACTATCTATCTCTCTTAATTAGTCAAAGCCTAAGCCGATGCTTTATGCTTAACACCTAAGTGGATTTTCCCGAGACATCTAGAACACATTGGTGCTGAGTGACCGGTTATAAAGTACAAAGGAAAAGAATTTTGAAAATGGAACAAACACCAAATTGGTGTGAAATGTAAGAACATACCAGTAAATGAGTGTTGCCAATGCAACAGCAAGGAACACGGTGTCAGAAATATGTGAATTTTTGAACATTGCAATGCCTTGAAAAGCATATCAAGAATCACGTATCCGTAAAGTACAGCACTTTAGGCTGTCAACACGTTCTTCAACTCTAGCATCATCACTATCAGTTCCAGTGACAAAAGAAACGTCTGCTAAGATAAAAGGTAAAGGTTGATGTAAACCGAACCAGAGATTAAGTTGAATTTTATGATGATAATACTGTACACGATAATAGATACGTGGACAATAAAAACTGCACCTGATAAACAAAAACGTTTAGAAGAATCATAGTTTATTACCTATTAGAACGAGTAACACAGTTAAAATCACCTAACAAAACCAGTACATATGCCAACTTACATAATAGAAGTAGCAAGGAGGTAAAAAAAGAGAGAACCACCATTCATATTTTTTTCTCCCAAAAACTAGTTATCTATAAGATATCAGTTAGGTGAAACAAATATAAAAAAAGGTCAAATATTAGCATAGCTAACTTTCTCCAAAACCGCTTAAACAAACCATCTTTTCTAGAGCGCATGGTTACCAAGAGCACCTCACCACCAAACCACAAACAGAGGCAACAGCAGTCTGCAAATTAGGACATTTAGTTAACAACACATCAAAAGGTAAAGACAGAATAGCATAACATCAGTAATTGCAGAAGATACTATTAATTACCACTCGCGATTAATTTCAATATACGCAGAAGTTAAGACAGGCAATAAATGTACAAGAGCACATAGCACGCACATACACGACATAAATATGCGTAGGTCAATGTGACAAGTAATCACAACCCTGCTTGTAATACTCGTATTGAATGAAAATATAATGATTACATCAGTGTTCAGATGGCAAAAAATTGAATGAAAATAAAAGTTCAAAAAATATGAGGTTTTTAGGCATACCTGTCGGCATTTATCAGCCAATGAAACACAAAGTTTTCAAGTCCAATCCACAGTTTCTCTGCATAGTTGATACGAACATTCTAAATTAGAAGATAATACCATAAATTACAGGGTTAAATAAAGTTAATCATGGAGATGCTGAACCTGTAAGTCCTTGTGGACAAACACTCCACAAAGCGAATACATGCTGAGCAAAATATGCACCCCACTGCAAGCTGGTCCACAGAGCATATACATGC
>BQNB010067302.1:0-28811 GCA_026074375.1 Tanacetum coccineum | reverse complement strand
TTCCCCATCATCAAAGAGCCTCAAAGTCAAATAAAGAATCATCAATTGGGGAGATTGTTAGACTTATAATCATATGTTAAACAAGAATGTAACAAGTATGAGCATGTTGGTCAAGAGCACAAGTTGATCAAGGAAGTCAAATCAAGATGATTCAAGTCAAGGAGATGATGCAAGATAACGATCTCAAGAATTTAAAGTCAAAAGATAAAGGCTCAAAATCAAGATCACAAAGCATGAATGAACAAAGCCATTACAAACAAGACAAGACCATAACAAGGCAAAGCATAAACGTTAAATGTCATATCTTCAATGTCATCGATGATACAGAGAAGTTTGAAGAAAGAGACCTCAACATTGGGGGAGATTGTTAGCCTTAATTATATTAAGTCAAACAAGAATGTTATCGGTCTTAGAAAGTCAAACTAGGTCTTGTATTGTAATAGGCTAGTCGGGTTCAACGGGCTTGGATTGTAATCTAATATTGTCCGTGTTTCGGGCTCAAAGCCCAAGTTTAGCCAAGTCCGGCCCGTTAAGAAAGCCCAAGTGCCAAGCTAGAAGGCTAGGGTATAAAATCCCTTCACCACACTTGGTGAAGGGTGTTGGTTGCATTTTCCCATCACTTGTAACTTCCCATTTTCTCTCTAATCTAGTTTTTCTCTCTCTACTTTCTCTCTCTAAGATTCCATCTTATTTTCTAACATTTTGGTATAGATTATAGTTGTGTAATGGATTAAATACATGGGATAACACAAGCAATGGGTCTGAAGTCAGACACTTTTAAAGGATATTAGATCTTTGGCACTAGAGCAATGAGAGTAGAGTTAATCTCCTTTAAAATCTTCCCTGTATCAAAGAACTCCTTTACTGCAAGGCAAACATCATTACCTACTATACTCTAATCTTTTTTGAAGAAAGCTGCAGAGTCCCTATCTAGGTCAGGGGCTTTGTTGTCATCTATTTGGAACATAGCATCTTTTATTTCATCATCACTAACTTCCCTTACCATGTAGTCAGCTTCAATCCTGCTAAGCTTATTCTTGAATAAAGTAGCCATGTCACTGATTGGCTCAACATGTCTACTTTCTCCTAAGAATTGTTGGAAATGCTTAATAAACTGCTCTGCAACATCATTTCCTTCAAAACTTTTACCATTTTCATCACAAACAGCATCAATTCTATTCCTTTATTGTCTGCTCTTAATGGTTTTATAAAAATAGGCATTATTTCTACCCCCAACACTCAACCATTTAACTTTTGCCTTCTGGAATAAAAAATTTTCTTCATCCTTCATGGCTTCAGAATACAATTTCAAAACATGAGCTTCTTCACTTCTTAACTCATGATTGTTTGGCTATTTATCAATCTTCATTTGAACATCCTTTACAGCTTCCCTTAGTTTTTTAACATTCTCAAAAACATCACCATTACTCTAGGAAAGCTGCTTTAAATACTTCTTCAACCCGTTCAAGTATTTAACAGTTTTAAACATCTTACAACCATATCCCATTCCTCCCTAATATTGAGAAACCAAGGACTTAAAATCTTCTTTATTAGCAATAAAATTAGCAAATTTGAATGGCTTCTTTTTTCTTTTGGACACCATTAGGAATAACAAGAATAGATAGAGAGTGATCAGAGATAATGTAAGGTAAGAACATAGCATAAGATTGACAAAACCTGTTGCTAAAATCCTCATTTCCCATAACTTTATCTAATTTTTTAAGAACCTCGGTATGGCATCTAGTTTTTGTTTTGTGCAGGTTCTTGGTCCAAGTATTAATATCTTCCACTTCAATTGAGTTCACACATCTTTGAAAGTCTTTCATATCACTTGTCATAGCCGAGCTTCCTATAGAATGTTCTTTAGGAGTTAGAGTGACATTCAGGTCTCCACTTAAGAACCAAGGATCCTGCCCAACTATTCTTTTATATCTCTTTAAATCTTCCCATAAATCCTTCCTTTCCAAACTACTATTAGAAGCATATATGAAAGTACCATACAATCTCAGATTTTCATCTCTAGTTTCCACTCTGACTAACATTGATTGTCTAGCCATATGAACTACACCAATGTTAATCATATCATCATTCCATCCTACCATAATTCTACAACCTTTGTTGCAGTAACTCATATTAGTAAGCCAATTCCAACTACTAAAATTCTATCACAAACTTTGCCAATCTTTTTACTCTTAAGATGAGTTTCAAGAATAGCACAAATTTGCAATTTTTCCTCTTGAATGAGCTTCGCTATTTCATCTTGCTTGTCAGAAGTACTAAGACCTCTGTTATTTCAAGTTCCTATTTTAAAATCCATTTAACAATTTGAGAAAGGATCAGCAATCTCTCAATACACCTTCTTCCATACCTTTAACTTCATTCTCCCCCATACACTTAGCTACACCACTTATCTCTTCTAATATATCTTCAAATTCTTTATTGTTATGCACTTTAGTATTATCCTTTTTACCTTTATCCACTAATTCCTCATTTTTCTTTTTGTAGTAAGAAATCATATCAATGCTCCACCCTTTCATATCATCATCAGTAGGCTTGATCTGTTTATTCAGAAAATTATCCACAATCTCCATATCTTTTAACTCTTTTAGTTCATTATGTTCATCCACATCATATAGTTCAAAAAGAGAATACTTATTAGTTGATCTCTTCATAGCTTCTAATATGTCCTTATAGACAGACCATTTTTTTTACTATTTCCCTGATTTCCAGTCTTCTCTTTTTCATTCCCCCATGCTGCTTTAGGCATCTTGGTTAGATTCTTCTTTGGGGACTTAACCTCTTTAGTCTTAGCTTGGTACACTGTTTTACTGTTACCATCCTTATTAACTTGTGGGTTTGCCCTAAAGTTCTGTCTCTTTACTTTATTATCAATACCAATATTCTTCTTCCTCTTTACTTCCACAAAACTTTCATCATAGTCTTCAACAAGAACTTCATTTTTTTCCTTTTGCTCATTAGCCTCTTTCTGTTCAGCATTTACTGCATTATTCCCTTTTACATTTTCCTTGACTGATTTAGTGTTTGTGGTAATGTTTGCAACATTCTTATAACATCTACTAAACGTACGTCCAAACACTCCACATTCACTTCACATTGGGGGTTTCCAGTCATATTTAACTTTAACTGTTTTCCTACATTGAACCATTCCCTCAACATTTTTATAAACAATTTCCACATCATTTGGTAAGATTTTCTTTGCACTTACTTCAATTAAAACTCTAGCATACCTCACCATTCCAATGCCTTGCGGATGCGTATTTTCTTTTAAAATATATTTTTACCAAGTTTTAAATTTATAAAACTAGATCTACCTAACCACGCACTAACGAGCAGAGAACCCGATCGTGGGTAGTATAGAATGGTAAATCCGAGGTCGTCCCAAGAGCTAAGTTGTAATTAGTTTTAATTTGAAATGTCATGTTTTAAAAATGGTTTTTTGAGTTGATTTAAAATAATAACAAGAAAATAAATAACTGGAAATTAAAAGAGTTGGAGATATCAAGAGAAAAAACATGTTAACCTAGTTACTTCATTACTGTTGTTATGAAAATGCTTTCCTGTGCAATGTTAAACTATGGTTGCATTAGTGGTTTCAAAGGTCGATAAACTTGAATGTGCATATATAGTCTATCCTATACTTACTGCGATTCCGAATCAGTCCCAAATCATGTAGAAGGTAGGTAGTCCAAGTTGCAGTGATAAATCCCAACTATTCCCAAAACATATCTAATAATCTATAAAGATTATTAACCCCCTCTGAAAGAGTTCCTCTGCTTTTTAAGTATTGAGTGATAAGTGCGGTGACCGGTTAGTTACTACATCAGGTAAGGAGTTAGTGATCCTCCCTAGTACCCATTAGATCCCATGTTAACAAGATAATCTAATTATGGGGAAAGCTAAGTCCAAACCACCCGTATTACCAAAACCCAGGGTTACACGATAGTCTAGGAATATCTAATGAAACCATAATCTAACAGGAAACAATCATAACAATAGTAATTACATAACTAGGCCAGTACTTTAAGTGCTTAGCCGCTCATGGTAACGGAAACACAGTAAGAGATAGAAGAAATCATGTATTGAAAACTCATAATTCTTACAGTATTCGTATTTGAACGATTAAATACAAAAAGTAAGTAAAGTGTGATCTCCCTTGGACTTCAGGTGGAATTATTCGAAGGTTGGAATCCTTTGTCGCATCTCCAATTGGCTGTGGAGGAAGTAATGTCGGAATAGCTTGAATGAGGCCTCTATTTATAGGTAACAAACCTGTTACGGCGCAACCAATAAAGGTGTTACGCCGTAACCATCTTACACGACATTCTATAAATAAGCAGTTGTTACGACGTAACCAGATATGGTGTTATGCCGTAACCTTCAAATAATGTCCATAAGTACGTGATCTCCATACCATATTTGTATATTCTCTTGGTTGCGGCGTAATTGGATAAGGTGTTACGCCGTAACTATAATTTTGACAAGATTTCCTTTCAAATATATGGTTACGGCGTACTGGATATGGTGTTATGCCGTAAAGTATTTCTTGATCTTCGTACTTGCTTAAATTATGTTACGATGTAACCATTTTTGGTGTTACGCCATAACATTCTTTAGAATTTACACTTTTAGTCCTTTTTCCCTTGTTTCTTGTCACTTTCTTACATTTTACCTGAAAACTACAAAATGATAGAAAATATCTTATTTTCAAATATTAGTGAAACATTTGCAGGTAATATAAGGGGTATTTTGATGCTAAAAAGTATTAGATATTTGATGTTATCAAATATCCCCCCATTTGACTTCTGCTTGCCCTCAAGTAGAATCTGTTAAAACATTTCATAAAAAGATTTCTCGAGAATAACTTCAAGAAATGAATTTATAAAACTCTTATGCTAGAAAACATCAAAGCCGAACACCTCACGAAAAGGGGATAAAAAGTCACTCAGCTCTCCACTAGTCTAAGTGTTTCATTTTCGAGGTAATCGCTCAATTGCACAGTCATAGCATGTATTCTATCATAAGCTTGGAAAGTACACAAATCTGCACCAGTTAGAATTAGGGTCTAAATAATCCTCAAAGGCAACAAGGGTAATATGGTTTTAAAGGGTGATAAAGGGGGTTAGGATAGACATGGGATACACATTTAATGGTTGTTAACACAAAACAAATAGTCTAAAGTAATCTAAGAATGTCATAACTAGAAACTGTCCATCCATGGGTCTAAGAGTTTAAGTCCGAAAATCTAATCTTCAATAATGGGCTACTAGCTCCATGTTGGGATTAAAAGCCTTCTTAATGCTGCTAGTATTACTGCTGCTCATATCAGAGTTAATGTTGCTTAATTGTGTTTGTATTGCTCAAGAACTTCAAAGAAAAAATGCTAAGTGTTTACTACTGCTAGTACACAGTTAGTACTACTAGTGTAAAGTTACTACTGCTAGTGCATATTAGTGTTGCTCATAGACTTAGAAGAAAAACTGCTAAGTAGTTACTACTGATAGTACAAAAGTTACTACTGTTAGTACAAAGTTAATGCTGCTGAAGAAGTTAATGCTGCTAGTGAAGAAGTTAGTACTGCTGAGTTAGTTAGTACTGCTTATGTGATTGATATGAGTTATTTGTGTAAAAGATATGTATAACTTATTTGTTTAAAAGATTTGATATTCTTAGAAAAGTATTGTAAGCCCTTTAGGACTCCTTGGTGTATAAAAGGAGGTTCTAGGGCATAAAGTTTTATACAAGTCATTCATAGAATTATCATAGCTTCAAGGTCTTTGTAACCCTAATACGTTAAGAGTATTCCTATTATTAATAATATTGGAGCTTTTTATTATTGAATTATATGTTCATATAATTACTGTTTCATTGATAGTTCTTCTTAATATTAAAGATTAGACTCCGTATAATCTTTAATACATTCAAACAAAGTTTCTACTATAGTTGTGTTAGATTTATCTAATATAACTAATCCTTATACAAGCTTAAGGAATTCAATCTATTGAAGCGGGATCAACAAGTGGTATCAGAGCTTGTTGCTTTGAGAAACTTTGCTAGAAGATATGGATCAAGATTCTGCACACATAGTGGCTGCATCCAAAGTTCCCATGCTCAAACCATGTGAGTTTGAGTTATGGAGGATGAGGATTGAACAATACATCTAGATGATAGACTATGCAGTGCGGGAAGTCATAGAGAATGGTGCAACTTTGCCAAAAACAGCAGTTGTGGAAGGTGTTGAAAAAGTGATGCCTATTACATCTGCTGAAGATAAGGCTTAGAGAAGATTAGAAGTGAAGGCTAGAAGTACCTTAATGATGGGCATTCCAATGAACATCAGTTAAAGTTTAACTCTATAAAGGATGCTAAGTTGTTGCTGGAAGCTGTAGAAAAGAGATTTGGTGGGAATACAGCTACTAAGAAGACTCAAAGAAATCTCTTAAAGCAGCAATATGAAAACTTCACTGCTCTAAGCTCAGAGATGCTTGATCAAACCTTTGATAGGCTTCAAAAGCTTGTGAGTCAGTTGGATAATTTGGATGAAAAGCTTTCACAAGAAGATGTTAATCAAAAGTTATTAAGAAGCTTGTCACCTGAGTGGAACACACATGCTGTTGTGTGGAGGAATAGAGCTAAGTTAGAAACAATGAGCATGGATGATCTCTATAACAACCTCAAGGTGTATGAACCAGAAGTTAAAGGGATGTCTAGCTCAAGTTCAAACACACAGAACATGGCTTTTGTGTCCTCTTCAAATAACAACACTAGCAGCTCTAATAAAGCAGTTAATGCTGCTCATGGAGTTACTACTGCTAGCACTCAAGTTAATACTACTTACTCTACAAATATTGATAACTTGAGTGATGCTGTTATTTGTTCATTCTTTGCTAGTCAACCAAATAGTCCTCAACTTGCACATGAGGACTTGCAACAAATCCATCCTGATGACATAGAAGAGATGGATTTGAGATGGCAAATGGCCATGTTGACTATGAGGGCTAGAAGGTTTTTGAAGAATACAGGAAGGAAGCTTACTGTTAATGGCAATGAGACTATTGGTTTTGATAAGTCCAAAGTGGAGTGCTACAACTGCCACAAGAGGGGACATTTTGCTAGGGAGTGCAGAGCTCCAAGAAATCAAGACAACAAGAACAAGGAAAGCTCAAGAAGGAGTGTGCCTGTGGAAACATCTACTTCCACAGCTTTGGTGTCATGTGATGGTCTTGGTGGATATGACTGGAGTGATCAGGCAGAGGAAGGGCCTAATTATGCACTCATGGCTTACTCATCTTCAAGTTCTGACTCAGAGGTATCCAATGATTCAAATTGTTCAAAATCTTGTATGGAAACTGTTAAATTACTTAAATCTCAAAATGATCAACTATTAAGAGATTTAGAGAAATCTAGTTTAATGGTTTTAGGTTATAAAACAGGTTTAGAATCAGTGGAAGAAAAACTTGAATTTTATAAAAAGAATGAGTCTGTTTATGTAGAAAACATTAATGGCTTAAAATGGGATATTCAAGTAGGAGAAATAACTATTAGAGAGCTTAGGAAGAAGCTTGAAAAAATTCAAAAAGAAAAAGATAGCATTCAATTTAATGTAGATAAATTTGAAAATGCATCTAAAAGTTTAAACAAGCTCATAGAGTGTCAGATTGTTGATAATTGCAAGAAAGGTTTAGGCTATGAAAAATATAATGCAGTTCCACCTCCCTACATAGGAAATTTCATGCCTCCAACACCTGATTTGTCTTTTACTAGTTTAGATGAGTTTGTTAATAAGCCTGTAGTTGAGAACAAAAAGTCTGATGAAGAAGTGTCTAAGGTAGTTAGGAAGTCTGATGATTCCCTAATTATTGAAGATTGGGTGTCAGATAGTGAGGAAGAAAATGTGTCTCAAACTAAAACTGAGAAGAAAACAGTTAAGCCTAGTATTGTTAAGAAAGATTTTGACAAATCTAAACAACAAAAAAACTGCTAGGAAAACTGTTAAACAAGTTGAGCAACATAGGCAAAACACTTACAGTCCAAGAGGCAATCAAAGAAATTGGAACAATATGATGTCTCAAAAACTAGGAAGCAATTTTAAGATGTTTAATAAGGCATGTTATGTGTGTGGAAGCTTTGATCATCTGCAAGTTGATTGTAATTACCATCAAAAACTGTTTTAAAATCAAAGGATGGTAAAACCTGTTTGGAACAATTCTCAAAGGGTGAATCATCAAAACTTTGCTAAAAAGACTCACCCATGTGTTAAAAAGAACTTAGTTCCAAGAGCAGTACTAATGAAGTCTGGTTTAGTATCAGTTAATACTGCTAGACAAGTTAATACTGCTTACTCAAAAACAACAATGAATATTGCTAGACCAATGTCATATCTTTCTAAAATAGCACATTCAACTGTTAAGAGGCCCATTCATAAGAACACAGCATTCAAAAATAGTAATATTAATCAAAGGGTTAATACTGTTAGTGGTAAAAAATTAATACTGCTAGGCCAAAAGCAGTAGTTAATGATGTTAAGGGAAATAATTTTAATGTTGTTAAGGCCTTAGCTTGTTGGGTTTGGAAACCAAAGCATAAAGTTTTAGACCATGTTTCTAAACACAACAATGCATCAATCACCCTAAAAAAGTTTGATTATGTTGATGCACAAGGCAGATCTAAGTCAGTGATGGCTTGGGTCCCCAAAAGAAACTAATTTTCTTATCTAATGTGCAGGGCAATCCACAAATGGATTTACGGGATAAAGGAGTGATTAATAGTAGATGCTCAAGGCACATGACAGAGAACATGTCCTATCTTACTAACTATGAAGAGATAGATGGAGATATGTTGCTTTTGGAGGGAACCCCAAAGGAGGGAAAATCACAGGAAAAGGTACCATTAAAACTGGTAATCTAGATTTTGAAAATGTGTATTTTGTGAGAGAGTTAAAGTTTAATCTCTTTAGTGTCTTACAAATGTGTGATAAAAAGAATAGTATTCTTTTTAATGACACGGAATGTATTGTTTTATCTCCAAACTTTAAGTTAATTGATGAAAGTCAATCTTTACTTAGAGTTCCTAAAAAGAATAATATGTATAGTGTTGATTTAAAGAACATAGTTTCTAAAGGAGGTTTAACTTGCCTTTTTGCAAAAGTTATATCTGATGAATCTAAACTTTGGCATAGAAGGCTAGGTCACCTAAATTTTAAAACCATGAATAAATTGGTTAAGGGAAATCTTGTAAGAGGTTTACCTTACAAACTTTTTGAAAATGATCAAACCTGTGTTGCTTGTCAAAAAGGAAAGCAGCATAGAGCCACTTGTAAGTCCAAAATAGAGAACTTAATCAGTCTTCCTTTAAATTTGTTGCATATGGACTTGTTTGGTCCAACATTTGTAAAAAGCCTTATAAAGAAAATGTATTGCCTAGTTGTCACAGATGATTATAGTAGGTTTACATGGGTTTTCTTTCTAGCTACTAAGGATGAGACTAGTAGCATTCTTAAGTCCTTTATAACTGGTATAGAAAATCTAGTAGATCATAAGGTTAAGATGATTAGATGTGATAATGGAACTGAGTTCAAAAACAGAGAAATGAATTAGTTTTGTGAGATGAAGGGTATTTTGAGACAATTTAGTATAGCTAGAACTCCTTAACAAAATAGAGTTGCTGAGAGGAGGAATATGACACTAATTGAGGCTGCTAGGACTATGCTAGCTGATTCTAAGTTGCCAACTACTTTTTAGGCAGAAGCAGTTAATACTGCTTACAATGTAAAAAATAGAGTGTTAGTAGTTAAGCCTCATAAGAAGACCCCATATGAACTTTTTCCTGGTAGAACACCAACTTTAAGTTTTATAAGACCATTTGGGTGTCATGTTACTATTATTAATACCATAGATAACTTAGGCAAATTTGATGGTAAGGTTGATGAAGGTTTCCTTGTTTGATACTCTTTGAATAGTAAAGCCTTTAGAGTATTCAATAGTAAAACAAGGATAGTGAAAGAAAACTTGCATATTAGGTTTAGTGAGAGTACACCTAATGTTATAGGTAGTGGACCAGATTAGCTATTTTATATTGATGCACTAACAAGAACAATGAATTATGAGCCAATTGTTGCAGGTACACAGTCTAATGGTTTTGCAGATACAAAAGAAAGTGATAATGCAGGTCAAGCTAGAAAGGAGACATAACCTGTCAAAAATTACATTTTGCTACCATTATGGACTGCTGATCCACCATATTCTCAAGATCCAAAGAGTTCTCATGATGATAGATCTAAACCTTCAAGTGATGATGAAAAGAAGGTTGATGAAGATCCAAGAAAAGATAGTGAATATAATGATCAAGAGAAGGAAGATAATGTTAACAGCACTAACACTGTTAATGTTGCTAGCACAAATAAAGTTAATTACGTTAGATCAACTGTTAATGTTGCTGGCATAAATGAGGTTAATGCTGTTGGTGGAAAAACAAGCATTAAACTTCCATTGATCCAAATATGCATGCTTTGGAAGATTATAGCATATTTGACTTCTCAAGAGGTGACGAAGATGATGGTGCAAAGGCTGACATGAACAATTTGGATACAACAATCCAAGTCAGTCCTAATCCTACTACAAGAATTCATAAAGATCATCTTCTTGACCAAGTGATTGGAGATTTGCAATCAGCTACACAGCTACACAAGCCAAAAAAGATGTCAACAGAGAATTTTGAAGGTACATAATGGTTGTTTAGTTGACTCCCTAGTTAAAATTTTTAAACCAATAGAACAAACCATAATAAGAACCTTCAGAAAAGCAAAAACCCTAAAAACTTAGAAACTGCTTTGTTAGCTACATATTTTTTTTTATTTTAATTTTATTATATATAAATTAATATTATTAAAAAAAATATTTTTATATATAATTAATCCTAATCAATTGTTATAAAACAACAATTAAAAATAAGAATCACCGACAAAAAAAATTTTAATTAAATATTAACAAATAAAAGACAATAATAACAAAAAAAACCACCCACACCCCACCCACCCCTCCTCCTCCCCCCCCCCCCCTCCCCCCTACCCAAACCACCCCAAACCCCACCCAAATATCAATACCAACCCCAATTACTGTCCCATTCCAAAATAAAAGATTCAAATCCTCCCATCCACGCTGGCAAGAGCTATGCAGCAGAGCATCTATAAAATCAAGTAACAAGAATTTAGACTATAAGGTAGAAATACCAATCGAAAAGGTGGCTATAATATGAGAGATGATTGAGCGAGGGCTAAAAAAAAAGATGGTTATTGCAAAGGAATAAAAAGAAAAAAAGGAATATACGGGAATTGTGATAAAAGAAATAAATGCAATATATGGTGGACGCTCGTTAAAACCAAAAGCCAGGGATGGGTACACACGAGCCTCCGGGCTAAGTCCACAGTCATCCTGACAAACAGAAATAAACACCCCAACTAAAATTTCAATTCCTCCCGCCCGCCAAGCCTGCCCTCCCGCTTATCCGGTACATCAACTGCAACTGACTACTGGTGTAGGCAGCCGGGGCGGGGACAAAGGAGAAAAAAGTGCTACCTACCAAATGCAAGAAGGGGACCCAAATATCCACCACAAACAGCCCACGAGAGAAAAAACAGAGACAGATTATATACCGGCGCCGCATTCAAGGTGGACGTCGCCCCGATCCCCCTTATCCAAAACGCGTTCAGAAGAAAGAACAACCCAAACAACAACAAACAAACTACCCCCCCACCCCCCACAAAAACCCCCCGCGACCCCACCTTCCAAACAACCCGAGGAGCCCCCAGAGAAACCGCGGCCCCCAAACCGCCATAAATAATCAGAGATAAAGGAACCCTCTCCGGCGTAGGTGTGGTGCCGAATGGAGAATACGACAGCTAATTCAATAAAAGGTATAGGGGGGTTCCATTTATACTCTGGACTGCGTATTTATCCGGGGGCTGGCGTTCCCACGCGCGTGTCGGGAGAACACCTGAATGGCGGGTGGTTCTGTGGGCGTCTGGGGGTGTTACCTATTTTTAAATTCCAAGTGGGCCATTAAGGACTCGATACATAGTTTTGTGACAAAGACCCCCCACCCCCATTGAAAATTAAACGAAGGTACCCCCCCCCACTTTACTACATAACAAACATAATCATTAACAACTAACGCACCCAAGCCCCCACCTCGCTCCTCCTGACAAGTCCCCGCGCCAAGCCGTCCCCAATCAATTACTGCACTCTCTTGTATTGCCTGACCTCCATAAGACATTCCCACTCAGACAACACGCGGACACTGATGCTGTGTGCCATGTAAATTCATAGATTCATGAAAGTTTAAGCAGCGATTGGCTGATGTCAAGCAACTGTCGTCTCTGGTATTGAAGGGGACAGACATCAAGCTCATGAGGATGCGGAGGTATGAAAACTTGTCAACAGTTAACTTTTACAGATTTCCGAGATGACATGAACAGGTATTGAGTTTTGGCACAACATAGTTGTGTTTTGACTTGAGGGAAAACAGTTAACGGTAGAGTGTAGAGGGCCTTACTTTTCTCACTGTTTCTCTGGTGAAAGTTGTACTTTGAAGTGGAATAATTTTTATGATTTATATATCTCGGTCAACAGGGTCTTATTAGTATTTTTTCAGGGAAGTGACTCACGGATGGATTCTCTATCCTGAGGTTATGTTGGTCTAAGACGACAGGAGAAAGTGTTGAGCTGAGACATATGAATGAGAATCTTTTCAGTGAGAACAGTTGATGCAGTGACAGAATCGATAGTGTTAGACATGAAGATGTTCTAATCACGATGAACATCTGAAGGAGAGCACATTGATCTGTAGTCGAGAGATTTAGCAACATTTATATTGCGGAACAATCGGGTCAAGGTATAGAGGGGGTGGGCAATAATGACTCTTTTCAACATTATAGAGATGAAGAAATGAGATTATGTAGCAAAAATATTTTAAGAGGAAATTCTGTAGTTAGATGCAGCGGCAGAGTACATGTCGCTAGAACAATGGCAGGCTTCGGGGGCGTCTCTCACAGGGGACAGATGAGATCTGGGTAGCGTTGAAAGCATAGTGCTTGCAAGGTAGGACAAAGCACTGAGTCAAGAAATCTACACTGTCCTATGCTAATGCAAGATAGAGTATCACGGGTTTCGAATGGTTGGAGTGTACACACTATGTCGATTTGATAATAGGTGAGCTATCAACATACATGTTCTTAGAACGGGCGTAGACAGTGGCGAGTAGTGAGCTGCTATAATGTATGGCGTCACTAGTTTGGTGATCGATAGTGGGGGGAGGGGAGGGGGTGGGGGGGGGGGGGGGGGGGGGGGGGTCACATGGGGGGGGGTGGGGGGGGGGGGGGGGGGGGGGGGGGGGGGGGGTGGGCGGAGGTGGGTCGGGAGGGGAGAAGGGTTTCACACAGTCTTATGTGGGGGGGGGGGGGGAGGAGTGAGGGAGGATGGGGGGGGGGAGGGTGGTGGTGTGGGAGGGGGGGGGGGGTTTGAAAAGGTGCAGACGTGATTGAGGGGCTTTGGGGTTGATAGCAGATAGTTAGTGCGGGCTGTGTTTTGTTGAGATGAGCGCGTGGATAGAGTGATCTATACTTAGCAAGCGTTATAGAAAAAAGTCCAATGTAACTTCATACTCACTCTTAAGCACATCTGTTTAGGGCATTGGAGCTGGATAGTATGTATTTATGAATATGCTTCATGAGCAAGAGTCACTTGATGATGAACAGAAGAACAGTATGATTCTTTAGGTTGTAAATTCTTACAGTACAGCGTAGGTTGCCAGTAACTGACTATGGGATTGTTGTATTGTCCTAATTAGTTGCTTTAGTGTACACGAACAGGGCGGTATAAGTTATTATTAGGTAGACACAAATTACATATATATATAATATGTGGTGGGGGAGGGGGGGGGGGGGGTGGTGTTCATTTTAAACTTTAATGGGAGCAATGATTGTTCTGTATGAGGGCTTCCAAAGCTTGGGCGAGAGTTGGGTGGTACATATTTTTTCATGGCATATCACATGGAGAAGTCTTATTTTCAGTTCTTAGATCATTTATAACTTTACGTAATCAACCATTGACATTACTTTATAAACAATCCTCATTTGTCCATGTTGACATTCTCTACATTACACAGTATAAAGCAACGTACTTAACAGAGTATTAGAAATCTATTATTAAGGCAAAGACTTATATAATTACGACACTCTACCTATCACTGATCAGAATATCCAATATCCACTGAGACTTTTCTTGGATCTTCTATCAACCTCTACCAGTCATCACTTAAGGAGGTTTGTGATCATCATCGTGGGTGATGAGACTCTTGAAATCTTGAGTCATAGCTAAAGACTGTTAAGAGAAATCAGTAAGCGATATTAAGTCTAATTAGCACACAAGTCTTATATGAATAGACTATGAGAGAGAGCAACTATGTTCAATGTCGATCCTTAGTCTAATTAAGGGGAAGCTCAAATGCCATAAATTTCCTTTTGACTCTCTTTTACTTGGTTAATCTATAATAGTTTTCATCTATGTGTATGAATTAGACTTATAAGTGTATAGAATGCCCATGTGCATATAATATACTCGACAGAATGATTACAAGTCATAATGTACAGTGTCTTCACGTTATACGCATTAATTACTGGCGATGAGGTTTTCTCCATCGTGTGTTAGTTTATAATGTTACATATAGACTTACAGACTAATTTGATTCGGTCTGGTAACCACTTATTTAATCAATACATCGTGAGTGTAGAGAAGATTATAGTGTGAGAATAAAATTGAGCTACACATGGATCTTGATATTTATCTTGTGTTGTACAGTACTATGACGACACATATCATTTGGACACACTAAGAGAGAGAAAGAAGAGATGTTGGATAGACGATGGAGGTATTGATAGTGTGGTACACGACAGGCTTGTTATAGAATGAGATAGATTTAATGGGTGAGGTACATCACATATCTGGTTAGGGACTCTAAGGATTATAATAGTAAGCTAGCTGCAATAATCTAATGACTACAATCAATTCATCGTGGCTGGAGATACATGACTCACTAAGTTGGTAGACGCTTTGTAATGAGAAGAATATATTTATTATCTTTAATAATATAAATTCATCAATTAAAATGGTTACCAACTACGATCATCTTAAATAACAAAATAAATTTCTCATTCTCTCATAACATTATTCTATGATTTAGCGAGAACCCTTAACTATGAGTTTATATTACGATCAATCCATATTATCGAAGAACCCAACATATGATGCACGGACTCTTGAATACGTTAGTAGTGGGGACATACATGTTCTATTAGGCTTTATGGGGGTGGGGGGAGTACACATACATTTATTTGTTCGGACTAGTGGTATGTTGGTCTAGCGCCCAGTACAAAGAGATGTATTATGCGTTAGTTGATATCTTTAGGAACGCGAAAGTGTGTGGGCGAATAGGGATTCTAATGTGGGGGTGGGTTTGTGGTGGATTAGTTGGGGGGGGGGGGGGGGTGGGTGTGGTTGGGTTGTTGTTGGGGTGGTGGTGTGTCTTTTGGGGGTGGGGAGATGCACACCCTAGTAAGGTATGCATTTAACGATTAAACCTACTATATATAGTTTCGTGCATTGAATATTCTGGTCTATGTCAACCAAACTATTAATGGGGTGAAAGGAACTGTTATACAGCCCTAGGGGTAGATAGTGGTCAAGAAGATAATCCGATGAACTGAATCATAGTTAGAAGAGATCGTCATCCAAGCAGTAATTAGAACACAGTTCACTAGTGGTGTTGATTGTTTACCAAATTCTACTATTTTTGAACAACTTGCATTGATGGGGTATGAGAACATTTCACAAAAGCTAACTTTTTATAAACCATTCTTTTCCCCACAATGGAAATTTATAATTCATACTATTTTGCAGTGTCTAAGTCCAAAGACTACTGCATGGAATGAGTTTAGTAGTACTATGGCATCTGCCATTATCTGTTTAGCAACAAATAAGAAATTCAACTTTTCAAAATTGATTTTTGATAGTATGATTAGAAACTTGGATAATGCTTCTGGCAAATTTTTAATGTAACCAAGGTTTGTGCAAATCTTTTTGGACCAACAACTTGAGGGGATGCCAACTCATAAGAGAATTTATAATGCACCCTCTCACGCTAAAAAGATTTTTGGAAATATGAAAAGAATAGGAAAAGGTTTTCTGGTAGAGTAACACATTTATTTCCAACAATGGTGGTACAAAGCCAATCACAAATAGGTGAAGGCTCAGCAAATCCAACTGATCCCCAACACATACACATTTTTATTTAACCATCTCCTCAACCTCAAAAGACATAACAAATTAAGAAGCCTAAAAGAAAGGATACTCAGGTACCTCAGCATAGGTGACCTATGAAAGTAATGCAGATGAGTCACGTCCATAAGGAGGTTGTGATAGTTGGTGAGGCTACCACTACCTCTTCTAGCCTAAAATCAAGCAGGACATGTAACATCAATAATACCTAATCTAGCAACACAATGAAATCCTAGTCCCAAGGAACTAATTCAGGTGGTGGTCCTAGGTGCCAAGAAACCATGAAGGATACTATTGCTCAAACTAGGCTTGAGAATGTATCTAAACATTCCAATGATTTACTGCTCGCAAGAGGTAACACACTTCAAAGAGATGAGGATAGACTTAAACTTGTCGAATTTATGGCACTATGTACCACTTTACAAAACAGGGTTCTTGATTTAGAGCAGATAAAGACCACTCAACATAATGAGATTGAAAATTTGAAAAGGAGGGTCAAGAAGCTTGAAAAGAAAAATAGGTCAAGAACTCATAGGCTGAAGAGATAATACAAAGTTGGTTTGACAGCCAGGGTAGAATCCTTTGGTAATGAAGAAAGTTTAGGTGAGGATGCATCAAAATAGGAGAGGATTGATGATATTGACGCAGATGAAGAAATTACCCTGGTTAGTGTTCATGATATAAATGTTTCTGCTGGTGAGGAATTTGTTGAAGAAGTAGTTAAAGTTATTAACACTGCTAAGCTAATTATTGATGTTGCTAAGGTTAGTGTTGATGGTGATAAAGTTAGTACTGTTGGTGCTGCAACAACTATTAGTGCTGCTACAACAACTATTGCTACAACTATTGATGATATTACATTGGCTCCAAGCACTTGAAAGACTAAAAAAGTACAAACCCAAGCAGAAAGGGTGTGTTATACAAGAAGCTGGGTAAAGTCTACAACAACAAAATCTTTTTTTTTTTTCATCAACTTTCTTCACTACAATCACGGACAAAGGTAATTGAATAATAGATTAGAACCCATAAGAAAAGAGATCATCTGCTTGATGAAAGACATGCTGTTTAAATTGACGACGAGTGCGCGGCGAAAGAGTGACGTGAAGCGCTCGAGCTTGTCAAGAGTGATGAGAGAGCAAAAGAAAGAGACAAGAGACCAAGTATTTCCTTGATTGAAAGCGATAGAAGGCAAATACAGGAGAAAGATTGAGGATGTTATATCAGCGAGATTGCGTGAAAGTAATTGCAAGCACGCTGCTAACAATGTCATAGGTATATTGGGTCTATTAGCTGTGGAAAGAACGGCATGGGTGCTGCGCATAACTATCAGCGCAGACTATCGAATATAGAGAATAGGACAAGAATCAGGACACTGGGATAGGGAGCAGTCGATCCAAGAGCATCTAGACATCTAGAACTGTAAACTAGACACCAACACACAACAAGCTGCAATTCGGAGTAAATATAAAGTGTATGGATACATGGGCCAGCCTAGGAAGTGGAGCCGAATGCTCACTAGGAGACGAAGCTCAAATAGTATGATGCTAGGACAAAGAGGTGTGAATTTGTGTAGGGTACAGATTCAGAGGATGCAGTGTAGATGTGTGACAACTGCATTCACGAATAGTAAAGATACAGATAGGTGTGGTGTGAACATGGGATAATATTGATCTATGTGCCGGCTAGTATTATGGTGTGTGGAGTGCGTCAGAGGCAGCGAAAGACACACATAGAAGTGTAAGCAGACGTGTTGGCTAGTCCAGTCGCGAAGCTTTGGACTGAGACGCGCAGTCACACAGGCTGTGACAAACATGTGTTAAGTGATACGCGCGACGATCTCGCTCGCTATATGACCAGTGATCACCAGAATGTGGCATAGATAGGCGCTATTGAGAATAGGTTAGGTGGTAGGGGGTAGCATAACTCAGATGATCATGTCTAGGAATACCTGTTGGCCAAGACGAAACTAGTCTCACAAGAAACTAAGTGGTCACATACGGGTAGGGAGAATCCACGGCATTCTGACACATCTAATTACTCGAAGCGGAGAGATATACGTTATATTGACTCGAGTGGGGGGCGTATATAATCTAATATCTCGTCGTGTAGATTACGATACAATAACTATTCGCAAGTGATAGGTCTGGGTTATACTCACGTTACCTAGACTCAGTCGTAAGTGTCTTCATGATCACATTCTTGATGAGCTAGTGTAGTTTGTTGGGTTGAAGATTATGTGCGTCAGGTCTCAAATAACCAACTAATTTCTACTAAGGATGGTGTTAGGGCATATGGTGGATGTGTGGGAGGATGGTGGTACTGACTCGTAAAGGACACTATGTGGAAACAGATTGCGGTTTGGCGGGTAATAGAATCGGGGGAGTGGTTTAAAATACCAATGTAGCACTCACCCATTAATGTGTTGTAGGAAGGAATTGGAGGTTTATTATTATTGAGAGACTAAGAATAGATTTATGTATGGGAAGAAGATTTGAACATGAAGGGTGAGATGGACACAGACTTATGTATCTTGGATTCTAGGTGCACTAGTTGTGGGGGTACTCCTCTTTTATACACTCAGGAAACCTATGTACTGCATCTTACATGATTGAACGCGTCTTTGGGTCTGTATCATACACATATCTAATCCTCGGTAAGAATTGCACTAACCACATGCAAATCATCATCTAACGTTCACAGTATATCTATATATCTATTGTCTAAGTAGCTTACGATTGCAGTTTAGCATCTATTAATACCTTCAATAGCTATCTAGTACATTACTAAAAACGTCCATGATGCATACTTTACACGATGCTTACTTGGCAAAGTTATATAATTCTAACTGCTTACATTAGCTGATCATGTACTTGCGATACTACTTTACAAGAGGACAACAGATATGCCATGTACTAATGAGAATCTTAAAGTCTTCATATGCTATTACATGCTTACGCCTTGAACTGATAGCTAGCTTAATGACATAGCCAGAGCATTACTCAACTCTCTAGTTCATACCATCCCTCATCATGCCGTCTGAGGTTGTTGTAGGTAGCTAATAATCACCTTGCTCACTGATGTACTCAACGTAAATAAACAGACCTACTTTTAATACAGCTCTACAACTAGACAAAGCACAAATAGTTGTGCAGCGATAGACAAAACATTCATTCACATGATAATTCTGCTCTCCATCTTACTTAAGCCACTCTATTCTGATAAGCTACAAGTGTTTTCAACATTACACTTCCTCAATATCTGCACTAGTTATCATCGGGGAGGGCTGTTCGTGAGAGCGTAGGTCTTACTATCTAGAGCTTGGAGAGGATATTGTACTTTCCTCACCTACAGCTGATCAGCGCTTACAACTCATGTACATGGCATTGAAGACCATTTGAATACAAACTTTCCATGAGCTATCCATGCACTGCCAGTGCATGCCATAGATCTCTTATTTAGTTACAGACCATTGAAAATGGGCGGGGGGGGGGCATGCTGTAGACGCCGAAGTCTGCGTTCTAGAGCTAACAATATACTTTTCCTAGTAGGTAAGTGGTATACGTATCAATCTTATCTCACAACAAGACGTACATACATAGTAATTCTTAAATAGCTTAATCTCATAGCTATCTACAGAACGAGGTCGACATCTTGTAGTGCCGGATCTAAACTAGTACTTATAACGATAGCTATTCATATCTAACTCACACTATAGGAGTAGCAGCTATTACAACGATTATCTCTGCCAGCACAATCATCTTACTCCGTGTTACAGTCTATGGTCTTATCTCAATATGAGATATATAACTCATATCATATGCTCGCGCCATAAGGGAATTATAACTGTTGGTTAATACTATACATACTATACATATATTATCCAAACTATATCTACTATATTGTTTATTTAGTGTTTTGGGATGTGAGGAGGGGTGGTGTGGACTGGTATAGTTAATGAGTATGTAGGTATATGGGTTATATTTATGTGGGTATGGTGTGGTTAAGGATGTATTGATTCTATATATATATATATATTTTTATGACAGTGGTGTATTAGGTTGTATTGAGGTGGTGTTCTATCTATCTATATATAGGGGGGAATCTTCAATTATGTCGTGTAGGAAATTTGGTGTGAATTAATTTGGGAAGGGGAATGGGTGGTGGGGTGGTTATGGGTGGGGTGGATGGTTGTATATTTTGGGGGGTTTTGGGGTTTTTTTTATTTTTTTTTTTTTTTTTTTTTTTTTTTTTTTTTTTGGTTTTTTGTTGTGGGGAGTCATATATGGTGTGGGGGGGGGGTGGTGGGGATATATAGTATAGTCTATTAGGGGTGATTAATATATGTTAACAGGGTATTGTATGAATAATTTTAATTTATATTACAGTATTAGGGGCGGTAAATTTAATGCTGGCTAGGAAATAGGTTGCGAGTGTAGGGGGCATCTTAGCTGGTATGATGCTGTGTCAGGGTCTTATAGTTGGTGGTACTTGTAGTTTCTATCTGCCTGTGTATTTCATAGAATCCCATATCTCCTTTGCAATAAGATTTCCAACTAACTATTAGAGATTTTACAGCCAATGGAATCACATTAATTGCTTCTTCAAAGTTAGACACAACTTGTACATACTCCATGAGTGTGAGTTTTTTTGGACCATCCTTGGTCTTCTGCCTTTTGATCTTGTCTTCTCTAGCCTTTGAGGTCTTTCTTTCATCCTTTCTGCAACTTTCTCTTTACTTTCTTTATCAGAATCCATGGGTATAAAAGATTGTGTTTAATCCTATACTTGTTCAAATATGGGTCGAATGTCTTCATATTTCATACCCTTGAAGTAGCTCATCTTGTACCCTCCTTGATTCTTAAGATATATAATCATATTCTTCATCACTTCAGCTACAGAATAAGGTCTGTTTAGTTGTGCATGTAATCTAGAACTGAAGATCTTCCAATCATCTCATGTCTTGTGTAGCTTGTGTAGCTTCACTAGAACTTCTTCCTGCTTCCACTTCTTTGTATTCTAAAGCGGCTTCCAAATTCCCATCCCTTTCTGTTTTTGTTCTTCATTACCTTTGCTTTTCTTCCTACAAACATCTCTTTGCTATTCCACAGTCCATGCTCATCCTAAACTTGAACCTCTCTTAGCTTTCTTGGAGGCTCAGGTTCTTGCATAATTTCTTTCCCTTTGTCTTTAGCCTTTCCACCAGCAGTACTGTCTGATTCACTGGCAGTACTAACTCCACCACTGCCAGTACCAACATTTCTTCTTCTTCTGGTGTAAGTTTGAGTAAGACCAACACCTCTTCCTTGTTTAGCAGCCTCTGCAAGGACCTTAGCAGCACTTAGAACTCTCAAGTGATCTTCAGATTGATCACTTTGACTGCTAACTTTTGTAGGAGTAACTAAGGTAATATCTGTGTCCGCATCAATTTCTTCTATTATCCTCCCCTGATTGGAAGGATCCTCTGCAGCATCTTCATCTTCGGACAGAACAATTCTGGTCTTTCTCCTAGAGTTGGTAGTCTGGACTTGCTTCTCCAACTTCTTCACTCTGAGGATTAGCTTTGTAAGAGCAGTACTGTAAGTTTCCTTTGTCTGCTTTAGTTCTGACTCCAAACTAGCAACTTTCTTTGATAAGGAGGTACACAAAACCGTCAATTCATTTAGTGAGAGACTACCCTCATCACGTCCAAGTGAGTGAACACTGTGGAGAGGTGATTCATGGGGCATTTGAGTAGGTTCCTCTGTATGATGAGTAATATCTATTGGGTGTGGTGAAGGTAATGGTTGATGTGTTTATGGAGACAGTGATGGGGAAGATGTTATTCTTGATGGTGATGTTTATGGTGTAGAGGATTGAGATTGACCTTGAGCAATCATAGTGTCAAATAGAGGAGTTACTACCCCAGAATATCCCTTGAAGACCCTTTTCATGTTGTTGAATAGTTTGTGTTTAAGGTTGGGGTGGAGTGGGATAATAGTCCCTTGTAAGGCAAAAAGAAGCCTTAATGTTTTTGTTCACAAAGATTTTGAATGAACCTTGGATACTTCAAAACCTGTGTTGGCTATCTATATACTTGACGCATGGCTTCAAAGAGAAGATTTTAAAAAGTTGAAAAATCCTTTTGGTTGCCATGCATATGATACAGTAGCTAAGTTTGCTACAAATTATGATCCCAAGCAAGTTTGGTTTAGGGCTCAACAGTAGAAGTATGGTAAAGAATGAAGAACTTCCACTGTGGGGAAAAATGCCCCTTTTGAAAAGTAAGACTGTCAGAGTCAGTTACATACCCCATGTTAGCTAGTTGCTCAAAAATTTCTGCATTTGGAAGAGAGCTAAGACCTTCAGAATCTTCAAGCTTCAGATGTCTTCTATTGGAGGCGTCAAACACCAATACTTTGACCTTTCTGTCAATAGTTGCAGAAATACCTGGGACTCTATCTTCCATAGTGCATAAAGCAGCTGTTTCCTAAAATTGTTAAATTAGAGACGTATAAATGGTTGGGTTTGTAGTAAGGGAAAATTAGATGTGACTTGCACTTAGGAAATCTATGATTTGTTCAAACCCTTTACTTCCTGCGGACTTTTCCAAGCATGCAACCATGTTATGTTTATCGCAAAAGTCCAAACGCGCCATGTTATGAATAGAAAGGTGATTAAAGTGCTGGGATATGATCGTAGATGGAAGTATGTGTATTTGGTAAAGTGAATTGAGATAAGAGAGAGTTTAGTAGTTTTGTACTTGGACCGATTGAAAAGGTTTGTACTTATCGTGAAGAAATCCGATGAATATATATGGAAAGATCAAGAATTCTTCAATTAGTCAAACCCTATAAGCTAGATTGTTGGCGGAAATATCTTAACGGCTCTTTTAGAGTAGGAAATTATGTTATGCCTCAAACAGTACTAACGGTCATCTAGCAGAACTAATTTAGCATAACAGTACTAACTTTAAGCCCAGCAGTACTAACATATGGCCAACAGTACTATGTAATGCCCAACAATACTAAGGAATGACTAGCAGTACTAACTTTGAGATGCCAGTACTAGCTTTAGTGTCATCCAAAAAGCATATCCAGCATTAAATCTTGACTCTCACATTCTCTCTTTTTGTTTTTAGCTCACTTAATCTCTCTATTCTTTTTACTCACAAATTCACACAAGTTTGTACAATATACCATCAATTCCATTAGTTTCAAACTGTCCTCTCTAATTCCAAGTGTGTAACCTCTTGAGAGAGGTGGATCATTAGACTGTATAGTTTTTGGCAAACTATCAGCCATTAATGGATTTGATGATTCTTTACCGGTTTTCGTTTACCCTGGAATAGCTAATGCTTCATTGCAATAACATGGTGCATTGATAACCATATAGTTTTGAGTAAACTATCAACTATCAACGGATTTGAAAAGTCTTTACCAGAAGTCGTTTGCTCTGGACTAGCCAGTTCTTGATGTCTGTTAGACATGGTAAACTGATGACCATTTGTTCTGTGGTGATTAAAACCAACCCTTAAGGAACATCCATGCTTCCACTAGTTTCCTTTTCTCAAATCAGCTTCTAGGGACAATTCCAATCCACATGTACTCAGCAGTATTAACTGAACCTAGCAGTATGAATTTTTGTACCAGTAGTACCAACTACCTTCAGCAGTAGTAACTAAGCTCAATAGTACAAATGAGTTATACCAACAGTATTAACTTTGTCTTCAATAAACATGCAACATATGAACCTCAAAAGTCATCATGTCATCCACAACCCATCTTCTAACTAAAAATTCAACTACAAACTGTATAACTCCAAACTATACCATCTTGCCTCCCCAGAACTAATAGAGCTATAGATTGATCATTACAATGTTAACAATTAAGAAATTGAATCTGCTAACATCAAAAGCTTTAGTTAAAAGATCAGCCACATTGTCATCAGTGTGAATCTTCAGCACCTGGATAAGCTTCTTCTCATAAGCATCCCTAATGAAGTGGTGCCTAATCTCAATATGCTTTGTTTTGGAGTGAAATACTAGATTCTTTACAATGCATATTGTGCTCTCATTGTCAATATAAATCCTTGTGTTCATACCATAGTCCAGCATCTGGTTCTGTATCCACAAGACTTGTCCATAGTAGTTTGCAGCAGCAACATATTCAGCCTCTGTAGTAGAAGTAGCCATAATGGTTTGCTTCTTGCATTGCCACGAAATCAACCTATGACCAAGAAATTGACAACCTCCTGTTGTGGATTTCCTGTCAAGGTTAGCACCACCATAGTCACTATCTGAATAAGCTACCAAGTCAAAAGATGACTCTCTAGGATACCAAAGGCCCAATTTGGGTTTGCCTTTGAGATACCTAAAGATCCTCTTCACAGCATGGAGATGTGAAGTTTTGGGAGTAACTTGGAACCTGCTACAAGCACATACAACAAACATAATATCTGGTCTAGAAGCAGTTAGATACATTAAAGACCCAATCATGGACCTATAAAGATGTACATCCACATCTGCTGCTTCCTCATCCTTAACCAGTGGCTTATGAGTCTCAATTGGAGTACTGGCAGTCTTCACACTAGCAAAATCAAACTTCTTCAGGATCTCTGCAACATACTTATCCTGACTTATGAAAATGCCATCTTCTTTCTGTTTGACTTGTAATCCAAGAAAGAAGGTGAGCTCTCCCATAGAACTCATCTGAAATCTACTCTTCATCAATGCCTCAAATTCATCACACCAAGACCTCTTTGTAGAACCAAAAATAATATCATCCACATAAACTTGTACTAACATGATATCATTCTTATCCTTCTTAATAAAAAGAGTCTTGTTAATGGTTCCTCTTTTGTATCCACTCTTTAACAAGAAAGTAGATAAAGTAGCATATCAGGCTCTGGGAGCTTGGTGTAAACCATACAAAGCTTTCACAACCTTGTAGACCTTCTTAGGGAACTTAGGATCTACAAAACCTGGAGGTTGAGACACATACACCTCCTCATCAATTGTGCCATACAAGAAGGCACTCTTCACATCCATCTGATAAACTATGAATCCCATATAAGAAGCAAAGGCCAAAAAGATCCTAATGGCTTCAATCCTAGCCACAGGAGCAAAAACCTCATCATAGTCTATCCCTTCATCTTGTCTATATCCATGGGCAACCAACCTTGCCTTATTTCTTACTACAACACCTCTTTCATCCTTATTTCTGTAAACCCATTTAGTCCCAATTGCCTTCTTCCCATAAGGTAAATCTATAAGAATCCATACCTTCCGAATCTTGAATTGCAACAGTTCTTCCTGCATAGCATCAACCTAACTTTCATCTTCCAGGGCTTCAAATATCTTATTGGGTTTAATTTGAGATAGGAAGCAAGCAAACAAGCAGTGCTGGAAATCCTTGTAATTATTTCTTCTCGGCTTTTGAATATAACTTACAAAAGCATAGGCTCCAGAACTTTTGTTCACTTTGCTCCTTGTTTGAACTACTGATTTTGGATCTCTAAGAATTTGAGTTGTAGGATGAATAGAGTGTATCCTTAAAGTAGGAATAGGACTAACATTCACAATGGATTTTAAATTAGTGAAGTCAGCCACTGCACCCTCATCATCATAAGATGCATTGGTAAAAATACCATCATTTGGATTGTCATAAATGTCCTCAAGAGTAGGTATTTGAGAATCATCTTGGTCATTGTTGTTTAGAGCAGGTCCATCAACACTAAAAACATTTGAAGGACTAGCAGTACTAATTGGTGTGCGAACAGTATTAACTGTGTTAGTACTGGTAGCTCTAGCAGCTCCTACTTGAAGAAGCAAATCATTAGCTTCTTGAGCAAACTCCTTTCTAAGAGCTTCAGCTGCATCATTAGCCTCTTTTTCTTGTCTTTTAAGCCTTTCAAGCTCTTCCAAAAAGACTTGATCCTCCTAATCTACTGGCTCCTCATTTGTCTTTAAACCAGTATCCTTATTAGGCTTTTCACCTACATTCTTTGCTTCTGAGCTCTTGACTATTAAAGTATAGGAAGAACATATTGGCAGTACAAAGTAGTCTTGAGCAGGGTCAGCTTCCATTTTAGAATTTCCTACATTAATATTATTTTGTGTACCTGCACTATATTAGCTTCTTCTAGACCTGCAGTTTTGTTAGCTTGATTCTATGATCTCACAGGCTGATAATTCATTGAATCAGTTAAATAATCAAGATCAAATAGCCAATTAGGTCCTTTCCCTGCAATATTTGGTTTATTTTCTAAAAAGTTTATATGCAGGTTTTCTTCAACTCTCTTGGTTTCTAAATTGTATACCTTAAAAGCCTTGCTATTTTGGGAATACCCAACTAAAAACCCTTCATCAGACTTCTCTTCAAACTTGCACAGATGATCAATGGTATTTAAGATGGTCACATGGCACCTAAAAGGTCTTATATAGCTTATGATTGGTATTTTACTAGTTATAAGTTCATAAGGTGTCTTGTTTTGAGGCTTGGTCAATAATACCCTATTAAGGACATAACAAGCAGTACTAACCGCTTCAGCCCAAAAAGTGTTAGGTAAAAATGAATCTGCTAGCATTGTTCTAGCAGCCTCAATAAGGGTCCTGTTCTTTCTCTCAGCAATTTCATTTTGTGGTGGAGTTCTAGCATTACTGTATTCCCTCTTGATCCCTTTTGACCCACATAATTTAATAATGTCTCTGTTCTTGAATTCTGTACCATTATCACATCTAATAGTTTTAACCTTTTGATTTAATTGGTTCTTTATTTGTCTTATAAAGTCCTTAAGGATTCCACTAGTTTCATCCTTAGTTCTTAAAAAGAACACCCAACTAAACTGCTAAAATTAACACTGATAACCAGGCAATAAGTCTTATGGTTTATGCTCCTTATAGATGTAGGTCCAAATGAGTCCATATGCAAAAGTTGTAAGCTTTAAGTTGAAACTATACATATTGTTTTGTCTAGGGATTCTAAGTAATACTTGATTTTCATCAGGCAACTTAAAGTCAGAAGATAAACAATAGACATTCAGAGTGTGAATGAGAACCTTGTTCTTGTGTGTCACACATCATGTGACACAAGAAACCTTGGTCAAAGGTAATTGGTTGAGTCTTTGCTTGTATTATTATATATATATATACTATCAACGAATCTGTCTGCCTAGTGGATCTTTAAAATTAACATTTTTACTAAGGCTTGATCCACTTTTGTATTTGGAGACTTTGTTCCAGTAATGTCTTTTGAGTCTTTAATTACAACCTGCTAAGGCTTAACAGCAGTTTCCCTTTTGCCCCCAACAGCACTAACTGCTTTGACCTCAGCAGTATTAACTTTTTGATTTTAAAAATTAGCTTTTGGTGCTGTTGTTCTATTAAATGGCCTTCTAATAGGTGAATGAGACTTTTAAAAATTATTTCTTGGTCTGATTTCATTCACAATGGGTCTGGCAGTATTGACTTTCCTAGCAATACTAGTTGCTGCTGCTTGACTAGAAAGATTTTGTCTAGCAGCATTAACTGGAAATATGCCAGTTTTAGTTAGTACTGCTTTTGGAACAAACTTGTTTTGGTGATTCAATCTTTGCACATTGTTCCACACTGGTCTATTCTCCCCTTGACCGGTACCCTTACCCTTCTGTTTGTTCAATTCAACCTGTTTAGCCATTCTTTTCTCATAGAAATCATAATCTCTAACAAGATGACCAAAACTGCCACATACAAAACATGACTTTCTAGTAAACCTATATCCCAAACCTAGCTTTTTTGACATTAATCCATTCTAGTCTCTCTTGTCAGCTTTAGAACTCGGACTACATGTGTTTTGTTCTTTAACAGTCTTCCTAGGATTTTTTACATGCTTAACAGTATTAACAAAAGCAAAACTAGATTTTTCCTACTCTTTTGAAGGTTTAATCACATATTCATCATCATTGTCTGACTCATCATCAATGATAGGAGCATCAGACCAAACTTTAGGTTTACTTACAACTTTAGGTTCATTTACAGCTGGTTTAGGTACAGATTCAAGTATTTCTACATTAGAATTCGATTCATAGGAGACAAAATCACTGGTTTAGCATCAGATTCACTAGTTTTAGACTGTTTTGGACCATATGTAAACTTTGACTCATCTATTCTAAAATCAGATTTAGGATGCATGTAGATCCCTGTCATTGGAGGGGGAACTGCATGCATTCCTTCAACTTTTGCAAATCTATCATATACATGACTATCTTCTACATCATTAGACCTACTGTCAAATGCACTTTCAAGAGCTTCATTTTCATAACATAAAACACCTTCATGTATTTGATCTCCATACCCAAGCCTAGATTTGTCCCTAGTACTCATCTGACTATTTAGCAATTTACTAAGGCCTTTAGAAGAATTTTGAAAATTCTCAAGTTTGGTTTTTAATTCTTCTTTTTTTACAGCTTCTACTAAGAGTTTCTTATGATATGTAAGCACATCAGTTTTAT
>BQNB010067301.1:20587-34247 GCA_026074375.1 Tanacetum coccineum | reverse complement strand
AAAAAAAATCCAAAAAATACCAAAAATCTCAAAATCTGTCAAAGATCATTGGAGCAAGGTTTATACTGGATGACCTTGGTTTAGAGCTTCATGGGAAGCATTTAGGATTGTTTATAAGCTGTTTGAGAGCTTATACACTTGCCAACAAGCTTGGACCCTTTGTGAGTTTTCCATTTTAAATTTTTGCATTTTTACTATTCAAGTGCTTAATACTGTTTATTTCTTGCTTATTGTTGCTTATTGTACTGTTTTATGCTTACGTATCTTTTAGTTATGCTTATTTGTCCTTTGTTTAAGTTTTTCTTTAAATCTGTCCTTATTTGCCCTTTAACAGCTTAATGCTTATTTGCGCACTTAAGTGCTTATTTGTTGTTTTTATTTGCTTATTTATGCTTAACATTTCATGTTTAATATCTGTTTTTACAAACATTTTCTTAAAACTTTCAAAACCAGTGTAAAAATTTAGTTTAAACTCTTAAAGGGGTATTTGGCATAACAGCCAAAGTGGGTCAAAACAGTCTTGGAAAACCATTGGGTCACCTTGGCCATCTTTAACAAGCAATTCTTGAGTTGATTTAAACCTGTTTTCATAGTCTTTAAGTTTTTAAATTTGTTTTTAAGTTTTGCTAAAAGCCTCTTTGAAACTGTTTTGACAAAACAGCTCCATAAGAGCTTATTTGATTTGGTTTTCAAAACAAGTTTATAGGTGTTGTTTTAATGTTCTTTTAAGTGTTTAATGCATTAGGCTAAAGTCCTTTGTTAGGAAAATAGATTGTAACAGACTTAATACTGGTAGTATAACAGTTAAGTCTGGTAGTTATAGTTAGTTCTGTTAGTATTGAGTTAATACTAGCAGTACTAAGTTAAGTCTGGCAGTACTAAGTTAGTACTGGTAGAGTATAGCAGTACTAGAGTTAGTACTGGTCATAGTTAGTTCTGTTTATAGTTAAGTCTGTTTATCAAACAGAATAGTAATAGTTATCTTAGAGATATCTTAGGAAAGGATATGTATTATCCTTTCACACGTTTGTAAAGCCCATTAGGGTTTTCCTTGGTGTATAAGAGGAACCCTAAGGCACAATGTTATGTACGTTTTGATTAGAAATATCAATAGAAGCATAGAGCTTAATAGCATTTTAGTATTATCGTTTCTTTACTCTTGTGTAAGATCCGCATTAAAACTTTGTAATTTCATAGTCAGTGTCTCTCTTTAGTTGATTTAGATTATCAAAGTTATCTATTATCTTAAAGGCTAGTCAGGATTCCTTAAACAAAGTGACCTACATTAGGGATTTTAAATTTGCCGAGAAGAGAAATGATAGGTTATTTAAAGTAGGATGCAAAACGAGGATTTATTGGGAAATCTAAAAAGCTTACAAGGTAACTTGTCGCTTTTTCTCCCGAAGTCTTAACCTGACTAATTAAAGTGCTTAACTCTTGCTTTACTTTAAACGACGTTTTTCTAAAAGATGTCTTTCAGAAACGAAATATATTATCTTAGTTCAGCTTTATATTGTAGTTTCTAAACGAAATTTTCTCTATTACGGGCGAAAATATGTTGCAAAATGAAAAAAAAAAAATATAGGGAATAAAAATATAGTTTATATATATTATATATTATATTATATATATTTATATATAATATAAATGTGGGACGGGGATGATAAAGGATTTATGCCTCTTGCCGGTTCAAACATGTTACAGTCTTCAAAACATAGCCCATTGTGAGATAATACCTGCCAATGTGCATTATATGTATTATCAATAAGAAACCGTCATAGACTAAGTACTACCATCTTGTCGGGGCGTGGCCGATGTTGTAGTCATGTAAATGATGGCGGCTTTTCATAGTATGATTATGCAATAAAATGTACTAATAAGGAAAATTAAAGGTTAAGATTTATTTTTTCTAATAAGTATAATTTTTTTTTTTATTAGAAAAAGATTATTTATTTTTTGAACTACAACAACTTGCTCTAGACTTCAAAACGTTGTTGGTTTAGCGGGGTTTCAGTAGCTTATTTCGATTAAGTATTCTCCGTGGGGTGTCAAAAAACCTGGGACTTAGCTGATGTGCTGGGACGTTTCGAGAAGAAAGGTGCTACATGGATATACACCAATGTGATCATTAATTTTGATGTTTGCGTGCTTCTAAGTAGTATTGTGTATTTAGCGGTAAATCTAAGAAATTTCGGCCTAAAAGGGTGGAGTACTCCTCGCTATACATTGCGAACATTCTCCCTGTGTGAGGTCTACTGATAAACCTAAGTCGAACTCGGCTGGGATCTATCGAGAATATGCTGGTTGGTGGGTGATCTAGTCTTTTCCCCAGATTTCTTCAGAAATATCGTTATACACATAAACTGTACTACTTTCTAAAACTGTCGATCTAAATTTAACTTAAATTAAGCACAATCACTTCTTATTGAATACTTGTCTTGGGAGCAAAAAGTTGGACAAGTCATAGTATTAGTAGCTGTTAGCATCTTTACTTGTACTTAACGGTGATTTCATTTTTACGCTTAGTTTGGGACTAGTGAAAAATCGGGGACGATGAATTTATCCATTCGGACATCCATAGATTATTCTATGGGCGCTTCTCATTCTATGGATCCCAGTGTGATAAAATAAAGGGAATTCAAACAGGTTAGTTAAGTTGAGAGAAAAGGAAATATACAAAAATATTAGGGTAGTTTCGTGTATATACTAAAATGTGAAAACGGAGGACTTGGCGTAACTTATTGATTCTTTAGTTCCTCTTGACGACTACATTAGCTACTTTTCGAGGGTATAGTTTTTCGAGTGGGATGAGATTCTTGGTTTTCTTAAGTGTTTACTTATAACATTGCGTGAGGACACGACAATATCTTAGTATGGGGGATTTTGGTATGTCTTTACTTATACATACCATTTTCCATTAAAAACGCTTAACCGACTAAAACGTACCAAAAATACTATTATATTTGTATGTTTCTGTATTTGTATGTGCAGGAAACGGTTATTCAAGAAAAAGATGAAAAAAGAATGCAAAAAACGAACAAAACCGAGCGGGAATGATAAGAGCATGAGAGTAAAAGTCAAATCAAAGTCAAATCAAAACAAGTCAGGGGGGGGGGGGGTTCCCCAAAAAGTAAAAAGTCAACAGAAAAGTCAACCCTGGCAAAGTCAAAGTCAACCCCGAGAAGCTGAATCAGAAAAATACAAACTTGAGGGACCAAAAATGCCAAATCATAAAGTTGTATGTCAAGGATAAAAGGTTCAAGGGCTGAAATTGCAATTTACCTAAAATATAACTTTAGTGGTTGATTCTGCCAAACCCCTAAAGTTATATCACACAAGGACCATGCATGTAATTAACATGTATGAGTTGAGGGGGCATTTCTGCCATCTCCCCAAACTTGTATCACCACAAAGACAAAAATTGCAAGATACATATAGGAGTTGAGGGACTGTTTTTGCCATTTGCCCAAACTTTTCCCCTGAGTTTAGAAAAACCGCACACTGTCACCAAACCATTCCCGCAGAAACACACTTACATGTTATCTTCACCTTTTTACCTTGCAATCAAACAAAACACTAAGGATAAACCCTTATCACCCCCCCCCTCTCCACTAACCTTCTAAGTAACCGGTGCCATGCCACCTTGGCAATCCTATGTTGAGCACAAATTCTATGGCTGTGATGAATTTTTAAAAAAGCACAATGAAGATCAAGGGCTGAGATGACTTTGGGAAACCTCTCACTCAACAAAAACACCTCTGGATTGCTCTCACAGAAGTAACACAACCCAAGAACCAAGATTGAAGATTTTTTAGCTATAAATAGGGCCATTGTAACCCTTTGGGGGGGGATCTCAATATATACAGTCTTTTATCAGCTTATTTACTGCTTATTGTAACCTTTCTTTTAGCCTTGTACTATTTTTAAGTATTAATGAACATTTGAGGAATTTATGTTAAAATCCCATTTTTAAATTTCAAGTTTTAAAGTTGTTTTAATATTCTAAAAGTCTCTAAAAGCTCTTATCAGGACTTAATTATAAGCTACTTTCATTAAGCAAAAAAAAAGGGTTAAGTAGTTAATGAAAAATTAAAAAAATCCACTCAAAATTCACCTCAGCTTAATTTTTGGACAATAAGCCAGAAATGGATGGGCTTATGGACACTACCATCTTATCTTTGATAAACTGGAGCTTGTAGACAAAGCTCTTGAGAGCTTATTTGCCCTTGTTTAGAGCAAAGGGCCTTGTAAGTTACTTTTTCTTCATTTTAGCTTATTAACATGTATTTACTTATTTACTGCTTATTAGTGCTTATTGCTTATTTGTATTTGCTTATTTATGCTTATTAATGTTGTTTAGTGCTTAAAGTTCTAGTCTTGTAGTTTAGAAATCACTTGTGCAAGTTTTACTTAAAACTGTCAAATTTTTTGCTTATAAACTGTTAGATTTTTATTTGCTTATTTAAGTGCTTATTTGCTACTGTATTGTGCTTATTTGGCTTAACATGCATGTATAATCATCTATTTTTAAGTCCCTTAGCTTAAATCTCTAAAAATCAGCTCTAAAAAGAGATTTTAAGACTTAAAAGGGTGTTTGGGTCAAGGGTTAAAATGGGTCAAAATCGATTTTAAAACCATTGGGTCACGTGGACAACTTTGTTAAGCCATTTTTAAACCTTAATAAGTTGTTTTTAGGAATTTTAAAGTTCAAACATGCTTTTTCAAGAGTTTTGTATAAGTAGATGCAAACTGTCACTTTAAGACAGTTTGCATAAGCTTATTTGCATCAGTTGTTCAAACCAGCTTATGTGCCTTGTTTTTAACTTACTTTAAGTGTTAGAATTAGTGTAGTTTACTTTAAGTTTGCATTTGCCATTGTGGTTTTGGATCAAAATGCTGTCAAGTAGTCTAAGCAGTTTTTAATGTCATTTTTCAATCTTAAAATTAGACTAGTTGAAATTAGATATAAGTTCTGAAAAATCTTATTTTAAAGCTCAATAGTATATAAGCTCAATCTGTTTGAGCATAGTTTAGTGTTTAAAAAGCTTTAATCCTAGCCTAATTTTTTTTATAAGTCTGCAAATAACACCCTTTGTTACAGAACAAATGTGCCTAGTGCAAAAGTCATTTTTCCTAGCCCCTTTTCAGTAGCTTATGTTGCTTCAAATCTGATTCTTTCTGGTGATTCAAAAAGCCACTAGGTTAATCTTTAAGTCCCTGCAAGCTTTAAGCTTGGGTCCCCCTCTAGGATGGTATATTAGCCCAAAAGCCCCCCTAATAGGATTTTGGTTGCCAGTTTTGAGCCATAAGCTCATTAGCTATTTATAGCCTTTTAGTTGTAGGTACTGCCTAAATTTTGCTCCTGCCTTATTTTTAGGTTGATTTCAATCTCTTTTAGCTTAATTGGTTTCAAGCATAAGCTTATTTAAGCTTATTCAAGCCAAACTGCAAATTGGCAGTATTTACTATGAGTTAATACTGCTGGTTTCATCCAGCTTTTTATAAGTATCTTGTTAAAGACATTGATCCTTTGTGATTTCAAAAGCCCTTGATAAGCTTTAACAAGCTTAAAAGCCATTACGGCTTAAAAATCCTTTTGTGGCTAAACTAAGCTCACAAATGTGCCCCTTTTGGTATGTTGGCTAGCAACATACTCTGAAGTGCTTATTAGTTTTTTTTTATTCCTAGATAAATTCTTGGCATAGCTGTGTTCATAAGTGCTTATTAGGTCTAGTGCATTAGATATTTTTAGCTTTTTGATCACAGAAGTGCTTATTAAGTGCTTAAATAACTAGGACAATTCTAGTTAAACTTAAATAGGTAAATAAGTTAAATCTGTCTTATTCAATTTTCTAGCTTATTTTGTATACAAATTGTTATCCCTAGTGCTTATTTAGTTTTGCTTATTGTTCCTGTTCAGCTTATTTGTTCTCATTGTAGCTTATTTAGTCTAAAAAGCCAAAAAGATAAGACATTTGTGCCTTAAGCTTTCATAAGCATTCTGTCAGTTTTGTTGCGCTTTTTCCTAGCTTAAAACTTTTTTTTGTAAAAAGTTGTAGTTATGAAAAGGGTTTTTGGCTTTAAATAGCCACGTACTTTTTCAAATGTACCCATATGGTACGTGTACTAAATTTATTATCCATATGGTACATGAACTTTACATTTCGTGTCAATATGGTACATTTATTACCGGCTACTTGTAAAACCGGTTACTTTTTTAAATTAAGTGAAAATTAAAATGAGGGTTTTTGGCTTTAAATAGCCACGTACTTTCTCACATGTACTCATATGGTACGTGTTAGGATGCCACGTAAGCGTTTAGCCTGTTAAACAGGTGGAAAATTCAGTTTACGTACCATATTGACACGAAATGCAAAGTTTGGGTATGATATGGGCAATAAATTTAGTACACGTAGCATATGGATACATTTGAGAAAGTACGTGGCTATTAAAAGCCAAAAACCCTTATGAAAAATGTTCATTCACATGTGCTTAATAAAAGTGTGTAAAAAGATTTAAATTTTAAAAAGTTACTGTAGCAAAAATAAAAAGAGTAAGGTCCAGGACGCGAACCTGCAACCTCACTCTCACAAGCACAACACTACATCTGCCTTGGGACTTTTCACTGTTTCTATTGGATTGCACAATCAAATAGATAAGGCCCTTTTGGCCCAAGTGCTTATCAGCCCTTTTGGGCTTATTCCTGGCTTATTTATAAGCCGTGGTTTTTAGTTAGCATTTTTTATAGATTCAGTATAGTCTTAAGTATTTATTGTATTTTTTTCAGATTTTATTAAAATAGTTTAGTATTTTTTATAATTTATTTTCATTAAAAACTAAAAAAAATCATAAAAAATAAAATAAAAATCAAAAAAATATAAATCTTTTTTTTTAAATTTTCTTTTATTGTATATTTTCTAAGAAAAATAAATTTGCATTCGTAGGGTCGTTTTTGCAAAGTTTCACTTTTTAAAAGAACGGGATTCGTTCCCGTTTTCGTTTCTTCGCGTTTTTAGTCTTAATCAACTCCGTTTTCAATCTAGTTTTTTTTAAACTTCGTTTTTAATCACTTAGGACCTATTAAAAGAAAAAAAAAATTAGGATTAAAATTTGAGATTTTAGGTTTTTAACACTCGCATTTTTTACATTTACGTCTACGTTTTAGATTTAAACCATTCTAGCTTTCGTTTTTAAGTTTTTTTTAATCGTTTTTGCATTTTTAATTGTAGTAATAGAAAAAAAAAACCAATCATATCTATTCAATTCAAACGTCGTCTTCTCAATTAGTCATTCGGATTTTCAATTGACACCTCGTTGGACATAAGACCCGGGAAATCTAAACTTCCGGGAAACATATATATTTTAATTTGAGAATTCTTAACAAATCTTTGGCTATAAGGTAATTGAGATTTTTGCCTATATTTTAATATATTTATATTTATTATATATATATTGATATATATTTATTTATATATATTATAATATATATATATATATATTTATATATATATATTATATTATATTATTGAAACGAAATCACACCCCTACAAGCTGTGTATGGAAAGCCGTGTCATCTACCTATCAAATTAGAGCATAGAGCGTATTGGGCATTAAAACATGCTAATTTCGATCTTAAAACCGCGGGCGATCACCGTAAGCTGCAACGTAAAGTATTAATGAGCTTCTGTGATCATAGATTACGAGATTCTTTGATTTATAAGGAGAGGACGAAGAAGCTTCACGACTCAAAGATCAAAAACCGCATTTTCAATGTTGGTGATCAAGTCTTGCTTTTCAACTCTCGTCTAAAGATATTTCTCGGAAAGCTATAAAAACACTGGTTGGTCCGCCCCTTTACTATTGGAAGTTTTTCCATATGGCACTGCCAAATTATCTCACTCCGACGGATCAAACTTCAAAGTAAATTGCCACCGACTTAAGCACTACTTCAGAAGGGAAACACCGCCCATGGTTATCTCGGATCTCCAGACTTTCCCTAAGGACGAATGAATTCAGGGATCGAGTCAAGCTATGTGACTCGGTGACAAAAAACAAAGCGCTTCATGGGAGGCACCCCATGCTTATCCATTTTCTATTACTAATGTGTTGTGAGGATGCTTGTACTCTTCCGATTCATGTTGTGTTTGTACTTGTGATTGTTTGCAGGATGAACCCAAATTTTCCGAAGTCTCTCGTGTTCGGTATTTTGTCCCGGCCCACTCGAGCTTCCTAGCCTTTGCTTGCCATTAGTTTTGGGAATTCCGATATCCTAAAGATTATTATCGACTAACATTTATCTTTTAGCACACTTGATAAACGGCTTGAGATTTTTGTGATATTTTCTTCATGTTTAGGTTATGCATTAGACCTTTTTGAGTTCTAGTATGGGGTTTTTAAGTCTTAGGCTAGGAAACATTGAGTACAATGTTTAATTTTAGTATGGGGTAGTATATCTTCAATATGATCTTGCCAACTTTTGCTTGTTGTTCTCACGTACCCCATTTTCCCACCGAAAATTTTCAAAAATAAGAAAATTTTTAAAATTTTCAAAAATAAAATAAGTGTTTTTTGTCCATAAAACAATTTTGACTTTCTTTGCTGGGTAGGAATAAGAGTAGAATTTGAACCCCGATCGAGCGTGTTGAGCTCTACTGTTCCTTAACTTTTAGGCAAAGTGTCGTCGATTTTCGCGAGAACAAACAATGATAAAGTTTAAGTATGAGAAGGATGCTAAACAAGATTATTAGAATCTTAAGAGCACATGTAAGTAATTAGGTCGCTTTTTCTCCCATAAGCTCTTAACCGGATTAATATACGTGCTGTTTTTGGAGATTAAACTTAAATCAACAATTTTATTAATATATAGCTAAAATATTAGTCTTACTCAAATTATACATGAATTTTCAAGAGAATCTTCTCTCTATATAAAGTAAATATAAAAAAAATGATGATAAAATGATAAAAAATAATAATAATAAAAGCTGTGGGTTGATAAAAGTTTACTACCTCTTGCCGGCTCACAACCGATGTGGTAGTCTTCCAAAAGAAATCTCATAGTAAGAATAAAAATCCGAGGCTGACAAAAGTTTGCTGCATCTTGTCGGCTCACAACCGATGTTGCAGCCTTCTAAAAGGTCAAGGGTTACAATTGCATAAATGTCTAAATAATATTAAGTTTGAATTAATAAATAGATTTCTTTTTGTTAAATTCAAATATGCTTTTGCACTTTGACTATTCTATTTTATAAGCTACGTATATTCGGAAAACCTGAGAGTTTTTGAAACCTAAGGTCCGTGAGTCCCGATACTAGTCTCTGTGGGGTGTCAAAAGCCTGGTCACTTAGCCACAAGGTTGGGATGTGCTGAGACGAAAGTCGCTACATGGGATGATCTCGCCTTCAAACTCATTATTCTTAGGTGGAACGCAAAGCATAGTATGTTGCAAAACGTTGATCCATGGTTGAAATTTAAAATAGCACACTCACTTAAGATATAATAAATGTAGGGAGTGAAAAGTTCACAAGTTGCAAATATGAGTAGTGTTAGCATCTTAACTGATATTTGTCTGTGATTTGGTTTTTAAGCATTGTTTGGAGTAAGTGAAAAGTCGGGGACGATGAATTTATCCTTTTTGGGGCATTCTCGAATCGAAATGCATCTTGTTCTATGATCCCTAACAGTTATAGAAATAACGAAAGTCGAAATAATCTCAGATATATTATTAAAAAAAAAGTTTTAGGAAAATGGGAAAATGAGGTGTTTTATAACTTGTGATTTCTTAACTCTCTCCACAAAAGTCTTTGCTGCTTTTCAAAGATTTAGTTTGGGGAAGTTTTAAGGTATTTGGTTATGAGCAGATAATTTTTGCGTGAGGACCACCCAATCACTTAGTTTGGGAATTTTGTATATGTGTTGACAGAACACATAGTCCGTTTTTATATCAAAAATGGCCCTAAAAAGATAAAATTATGCTTTAAATGCATGTTTTGTCTTTGTGATTGTGTGGGTACGGATATTGCAAAAATCTCAAGAACACGGTCAAAGCCGGACAAACACGGACACGGGAAAGGAAAAGAGGATACAAGAGCCGGAAGAATGCTATCAAAGGTCATCAAAAGTCAACACACAAAAAGACAAAACCTAAAATTCCCAAATCAGTCCCTCAAAGAAAACCAAATTACAAAAATAGTCCCTAAACCCGAACGGTGTTAACTCTATAATTTATAAAGAGTTAACACCCGTTAACCCTTATAAATACACCAAGCCCAAGCCCGAAACAAACTTTACCCCGTGGCACAAAACCTTTATAAGCCCAAAGTCAAACCCCGGGTAAAAAGAAAAAAAGTCAAACACCTTTTTGTACAAGTTTATTACGTGGGAAATTTTGTTACTACTGTTCACTGTTTTCCTCGTTTTAACCTCGAGCTCAAATCAAGGGGTAAATCCAAATTGGTGACATGGCTACGCAATTCAAGTGAAAAAGGACAAGCTGGAAAAGTATTACATCAGCAAATGCTCTTATTGGTCAATCCTCACAAAGGGAATGCTACGTGGATTGTGAGAAAACACACAAGAATGCAAGATTTTACACTAAATCACATGGAAAAGAAACACAAGTGTCACATCACGGATTGCCACGATGGCAATCAGTGTGATCATCAAGTTAATCCAAGGGCCAAGATTAGAGTACCAATGATTGAAAGGAATGTATGGACGAGATTAAGAGGAGGATATAACTGAATCAGGAACTAGAAGCTCACTCCTCACATAGATCTATCTTTTCTTTTCCTGTATTTTTTTAGTTTTAAAAAAAAGCTTTTGTAATTTTCAGTTAAAATGTTTTAGTTTAATGTTTGTTTGATGTAATTTCCTTTTTCAATATTGTAAGCAGTTTTTCATTAATAGAATTCGAATTTTATCTTACTTTTCTAAAGCTCACTTTTATTCAAACTGTGTCTAATAAGCTAGTAATGTTACATAAGCTTCTCATAAGCTCAGATCAAGCTCTTTGAGTCTCTAAGCTCAAATTGAGCTATTAATATGCTCTTAATATACTTAAACCAATAAAATCAGTTTTAATACCTTTGCTTATGGATTTTGAGCTTTTGGATGATAAGCTTACAATGGAAGAGCTTATGGGACCTTACTAGCTTATCCTTGTGATAAGCTAGAGCTGTAGAAAGCTCTTTTGAGCACTATTGCCTTTGTTTAGCTAAGGCTTTTGTAAGTTCCCTTTAATTTTCAAGTATCTTAGCTTTAATTTTGCATATGCTTATATTCTGCTTATAGTCTAGCTTATTTGTGCTTAATTCTGTTTATTTGTGCTTATTAAATATGTTTGGATATCTGTTTTTAAGTTTTATAGCATAGATCTTAGATTTCTTAGTTTTAATTCATAAAACTGTCAAAAACTCAAAAATATAAGCATAGTTCTTAGTTCTTTGTTTCTGGCTTATTTGCTTATTAATATAAGTTCATTAGGTTTGTCATAAGCTATTTGTTATCTGGTATTTAGGATTTAAGCTCTTAATTTCATATTTAAAAGCTTAAGATGGTTTTAAGTGAAATAAGGGGGTGTTTGGTATAAGCAGTATTAACTACAAGTTAATACTGTTTGATGCTTTTGATCCTTTAATTTCAATTTAACTTCCAAACTTTGGTTTATAAATGAAGGAATTATTAGTTTGATTAGGTGTAGTTAAGATTCCTTAAGTTTTCTATTTGTTAAATTTGATCTGTGAGTTTGTTATCTGTCTTAGTAGCATTTAGAGATTTAATAGTGTTTAGTTGTTATTGTTACCTTATATGCTCTTAGTTTGGTGTCAAATAGGAGCTAGATTTAGCCTAATAAGTCTGCATTAAGAGGATTTAGGTTTTGGTCTATATGCATGCCAACTGCATCAGCAGTTTTATCATAAAAACAACCAACTTCTAGCTTAAATTTCAATAAGTAAAAAATGTTTTCAGCTTTTGGAATTTTGTGTACAAATAGATTATAGGTTAAAGTAGATAGGTTAGGGCTTAATTTAGTATAAAAAGTTAATTTGCTTATCTGTTTTTAAGCTAAAAAGTTGTTATTTGTCTTTTCATAAAACCTTCAAAAATCCAAAAATATTGCATTCTGTCTTCACACCCTTTTTCATTCAGCATTTTCATTTAGCATTTGATTTTCAAACCTTGTTCCAAAAGTTGTTTTTGGAAGCTTATTAGTTGTAGAATAAGCTTCAATAAGTCATTTCCCCACAAGGATCCAAGAGCTTATCTTAAAATAAGCTCAAAGATCCCTGTAGGGACTGTTTGGGTCAACAGGTTTTGTCAAGTGCTTATTTCAGTTTTTATAGCTTATTTTCTTAAACTTTTGCTTAATTTGTTCTTAAAATAGCTTATTAGGTGAGAATTAGTTAGTTTATAGCTTAATAAGTCATTGTAAGCTTATTCTAGTTCTTTTTAGTTAAGCCAAAAGTGACCAAGTCAGTAGCTAATAGCTGTTTCATAGTGCTTTTTCCTTGCTTATCTATTTTTTCAAAATGAAGTTGGTTTGCAATTCTAAGTAGCTTAATAGCTGTGCTTTAAGTAGGTAAAAAGCTCCTTGGCCTAAGGATCCACTTATAAGCTTAAAAATAAGCTTAAAGGTCCCTGTAGGGCCTGTTTGGCTATTAGTTTTAATAAAAGAGCTTATTTAGTCTATTATCTTATTTCTTGCTTATTTTTAGTCATGTTTAGGTCATTAGCTTAGGTTTAGCATATTATAGCTTAATTAGTCTTAACTTTAGCTTATTAAGTCTTCTAGCTTATTTAGTTTAAGAAAAACTCAAAAAAATTAAAAGTTAAGTGTTTCTGTCAAGTTATAAGCTGTTTAACAGCTTATTTAGGGCTTTTCATAAAAAGTTTCTTTTATTAAAAGTGCTTATTTGTAGCTTATTTACAACTTTGCTTTTATAAGTTTTTTTTAAAAAAAAGGGTAAGGTGGAAATCGGGGGTGAGCAAGACTCGAACCCCCGACCTTAAAGGAAACATGATCAATATTGTAACACCCCACCCAACGTACATTGGTTGTGCAGCAGAAATTAACAATTTGGATGTTACTAAATAGCACCATTTACCAAGATAATAGAAAACGACCCAAATGAGACGTTTATCAAACATGTGTTCCATTATTAATCAGAGATAAAAACGCGTTTAGGTCCCCACAGAATCGCAACCACCGTCTATTACAATAATTAAAAGACAATTATTTCAATTAGAAGACATTGTTTTAACACAACTTAAGACATTGTTTTTGAAAGACCAAAACACACAAGTAGTCTCTCCATAAAATCCATCACACGCACGACACCTCCACGCCATCGTTGCCTTCAACCTTGGTTACCTGGGATAAAACATGTTTAAAATGTCAACAACAAAGTTGAGTGAAATTCATACAGTTTTAAGTAATCAGTATGCAATAATCTTTGAACACATAATTAGTTCTCGGGAAAACAAAGCAACGAATGCAGTGTATAGCAACTTCTTTTCTTTCACGCAATAATCTCATGACGCCGAACGTTAACAATACATATGGCATTTCATATGTTAAAGTGCCTAGTATGTGCTTAATTACACATACCTTTTACCTTTAAAAACGAGCTAAAATAACCAAAAACGGACTCAAAATGCCAAA